>PVJH01010146.1:0-75212 GCA_004026705.1 Nesogale talazaci | reverse complement strand
TATTACTTTAATAGATGTGCTGCTGAAGTGAACATGCTCAAAACAATGCTACAAAACTTCCAGGATTGGAAAAGTTTATTGAAAATGCATTCAGTATGTTTTCCATATGGAATCCCATGAGTTTTGCATTTTCACCTCATTTTCAAGCGCCAGTATATTACACGTTAGAAGTCAGAGTGAGAGTTTGAAGCTATGTTGTGAGATTTCAGCAAATGACATATCCTAAGATGAGCTAAATCTCTCTTTGAAGTAGAGATATGTCAGAGGCAAAAAAAAAAATTAAAAGGTTTTAAGGTTATCTCATGACATCTAAAATTTGACTCTTTGACAACCAATCAAAGCATACATTTTCTAAAATTAGATGAGAATCTTTTGTCTCCAATAATGAAGTGTAATTATCAGGGAGTCACATGCAATCATGAAAGTAAGAGTAGTGGTCTCAGTGACAGGCTACTTTGAGCTTAATTTTGGCACCACGAATCCTTTTTTAGAAATCTATAAATGAATTGAAATCCATCTTTCTTCTTAATGTAGTAATATCTGCTACCTTCTACTTGATTTAGAAATTCCAAGTTTTCTTTCTGGATTGCATTAATAATTTCTAGGGTGGGAGTTATTCATGTGAAATAAGAAGTAATGAGAAAAATTAAGATTTTATAGTTCCCGTGGATTGATAGCCATTAATATTTTACAAGGCTGCCTCTGCTTTTGCCAGGATTTCAGTGGGCGCAGTCAGGCTAGTAATGAATAAACTGATCTACACCTAGATGCCAAAGCAATATAATTTAAAGCATTTGCGGATTCAACAAATATAAGGTAAGTAACTGCAATCTCAAAAATAGTGGGTTTTAATATTATTCAATTGGTAAATTGATAGCAGAGTTCTGAAGAGATTTGATTGATACTTATTTCTTTTCTGAAATCAAGGTGTAATTTAGAAGTAAGTAAACAGCATTTTTTGCTTCTAAAAGGTGCACGGCGTAGAGGTTCCATGTGGGGCTGCTAACGAATAGCTCAACTGCCCCGTCCCACGTGCAAAGATGAAGTTTTCCATTCCCATAGAGTTTCTGTCTCAGAAATGCACCCGGGCCGTTCTATTCTGTCCTGTAGGGTCACGATGAGTCAGAATTGCCTGGGTGTCTGTGAGAGCTGACTAAAAGGAACATACAGAATTTCATTTTACTAATTTTGTAATTTTAAACAGCGATGGATTTTTCCCATGAATGTACTTAAAAAAATAAAATATTAGGATGATACCAAGTGGTGGTTTTATGTTTTAATGTGATATCTTTCTCATTTGTTATTTGTTTGAATGGAGGTAACGCATGTTTTTAAAAACTTGTTTTCCTGTAGAAAAAATGTTTCCAAAGAAATTTTGCAAAGGGCTTCCCACCCAAGTTGCTCAGGAAAGACCAATAAACCTCCCCCAAACTAAGCAATCTTTTATGTTTTGGTGATAAAAACGAAGCCTCCAGCGATGTAGATAGATAGTAAAAGGGAAAGGAAAAGACTCCATCTATTGTTAAAAAGCAAATTCTGTTGAGCAAGGTGAACACACTTCATTTATGTTTCAGGGCTGTTCTAGTATTTCATCACTGCTCTTTTCCAGACACGCACAGTCTCTCTTCATAAGGATGGTTCAAACGAAGTAGCGAAATGAAAGTATAAATTCATGTAACTATCTTGGAAGGGGCCAGATTGCCAAGCAAATTGTTGACTGGCAGATTATAGTGGGGTGGAGGAAAAAAGGGAGGCAAGTGTTAAAGTTTAAAGTGTGGCATCTCTTCAGTTCATTTGTAGCCAGTTTTTAGCTTGAATCGTCTCCTGGTTGTAGGACATTCTCTTATTATTTTGACAACAGTTAGTTTTAGGGCTTATACTCATGTAAATAAATAGTCCAAACATTGAAATATAATTTATTAGCTGTCTTTACCCCAGACTGACTCTGAGGGAATTAAAGTTCATGTGACGTTAACCTTGGGAATAATTTTGGTGTCTTTATAATTTTAGTATTCTTTGTACATCTCTCCACCTTGTTCTTAAGATCTGGCCTCCATGTTGAACAGCCTTCTTCAGTAAGTGCTGGCCCAGATTTTTCCCTCAATAATTAAGGTTCTTATCTTTGCTGGAAGGAATTTGATAAACAAATGCCTGCTCTCTTGTTCAATAGTAAATAATACCTCCTACTTGCCCATTTATGATTAAAACTTTGAAGGTTAGGATCTTTCAATGTCTTATTTCGAGATACTTATTATCGCACATACTGTATGACAGAGGAGCTTGTTCATGAACAAAACTTTAAACAAAGAAACCCCAGATGGGCATATTTTCCTAACAAGACTGCAGGGCACCTGACTCTGTAATTCACAAGTTGTGATTGCATTTCTGGGCAAAAAGGGAACTGCCCTAAGCACAGGAGAATAAGACCTTCCTGCCTTATAGAGATTGAAAGGAAAGGAGGATGTACTTTTCCCCCATGGGTCCATTTTCCTTCCCCTTTGGCTCCTAAAAAAGATTTGGTCTTTAAAGTTTAGGCCCTATAAGGTCAGTATCATATTTGTTTCCTCCTACTGGCTCTGCCTTCCTTCCAGTGTGTTGTTTTGGTGGGATTAGTGCCAGCGGGGATATTGCAAGACTTGCAGAAAAGATGTCTCCATCTTCCTAGGATTGAAGTAGAGGGGGAAATTTCCCTTATTTCTGCAGGTATTCTTCCCCAGGAGGAAACGGAGGTTTAGCATTATTTGACCGATTGAGAGTGCAAGTCTCCCTATTATTTTTTGTAGGAACTCCGTTACTGTAAGGTGCTGCATGGGTGCAAAATAAGCCTGACTTCAAACTGGGCAGCATTAGAAAGCCTCTATAGGGTCATTCGGAGTCAAAATGGACTCACTGGCAGTGGTTTTGTTTCAGTCTTTGAAGTTTCCTTCGGAGCCCTGATTGGCTGCTGACTGCTTATGGGATAAAACTGACAGCAGAGCCGCGCCCACTGCCACCACTCCGGCTCCCACGAGTTGTAACACTGTCTTGTGCTTCTGGGACAGTAAAGCTTTACTGGAGCAGATGCCCTTGTCCTTTTTCTCTTGGGTGAGTTTGAACTGCTGACCTTGTAGTTAGCAGCCCAAGGCCTGCTTCACAGTGCCACCAGGGATCCTGATTTTCTATCAGTAATTCCAAAGGTTACCGAGAAGGTTGGGGAGTACAGAGTTTATGTTCACGGAGACATAACTGTGAAAAGGTGGACGAAATATCTTTGCACTATATTGCGTGGGTAAAAATTGTTGAGTTGGTGGGCTGAGCTCCAGTGGCGTAGTGGTTGAGTGCGGGATGGTGGCCCACTGGCTTGGTGGTTCAAATCCAGCAGCAGCTCTTCAGGAGCAAGGCTGGGCCTCCCCTCCCACCAGAGGGCAGTGATGCCTTAAAAAAAAAGAACTTTAAGAGTCACCAATAAAAAAATTGTTGAGTTGGTGTATGATTTGCTGTGTAGCTTTCCCAAAATATTAGTAGGGAAGAAAAAATCTTTACATAAAACAAAAGAAAAAATAAAGGAACAGCCAAATTTTGTAAAAATATTCATAATTAAGGAACACATCACCATAAGTTTGTATGTTGCATACATTTAGCTGCAAAGATCAAAGACTTTCCTATAAAATAGAAATATAAAGTTAAAGACCTCTAAAGTACTTCAGCCAACTTTTCACTCATAAAGTTATGAGTTGTATAAGTGTCCTAATCAGTGAGTCACTAGCATCAGCCTCGACCATCTTAGGATCAGAACATTTTCTGCTTCCAGGGCAGGTGAACCACATAGAGCATATTCTTTTTCTAGTGCAAACTAACATAACATATTGGATCCATTTCATTTGATTTGCTTATAGTTTTGTTTCCTAGGGAAATTATGACTACTTTCTCTTCTTTATGGCAATGTGTAATATCTGAAGTTTTTTTTACATTTCACTCATTGCATTAAAGATAAAATCCAAACACCAGATTATCAGAACCCATTCAAAAGGTGATATTTGCAATCAAATACAATATTCTAGAAGTCATATAATAAATACAAAGTAGTGTGAAAATATTAGTATCTTGTGTTTGGGGAATGTATACTTCTTCCAAAACAGTCAAATATACTTTAGATACTCAACAGACATTTCATTCACTTCTATTTTCATCCAACAAAGATTTAGTTAATACATATTATGTTTCTTGCACTGTTTTATATAGGCTGGCATCTGGTGGAGAACAGAAACAAATAAGGTGCTTGCTTTCTCAGAATGAATTTAGTGAGGCAAAAGAAAGACACTAAAAGCAAAAAAAAGACAAGATAAATTCACAGAGTAAAATGGGGTCGAGGCCACATCTGGCCTTTGGCATCCTATTGCTATGAGGCTGGGGTCAGACATGCCTCCGTCCTCCTCTCTCTTTATTCTGCCACCAACTCTTCCTTCCATGGCACTCTACTTTTTTTTTTTCACTCTTGGCCTTTTCCCCATGCTCCTAGGAGTTCCCCTGGGTCCCTACTTCTGACATAATTCTGATACACATGGGCATGGCTTAGATGGAACTGTAGGTTTTGGCTGTCTGCAGGCCATAGGCCCAAGAAAGCAAAGGCTGGTGACTTGCATCACACCCTCTACTAAGTGCTAATTTAATCACATCTTAGTCCATTAGCATTATCATACACTATATAGGTGATTCTGGCTAGAAGGGCCATATGAGTAGACTACATATCAACAGTAAAAAATAATAGCAAACCAAGGATGGCATGATAGCCTGCCAGTATGTGGCAAGGCCATGTTGTTAGCTGCTGTGGAATGGCTGTGCTCCATGTGGGGATGGCTGAGTGTGTTAGTTCGGGTAGAGTAGAGAAACAAATTTATAGACACACATATGGATATAAGGGAATGGTTTATATACAAAAGGAATGGAACATTGAGAAAGCATCCCAACCCAGTCCAGTTCAAAGTCATAAGTTCAATATTAGCTCATATGTCTGATACCAGTCCATAAAGTCTCCTTCCGACTCATGAAGTCACAGGCCAGTGGATGCAGAATCCCAGCCCTGGCAGGGGTGTCCCCATGGCTCCTTGTTTCCAGGGCTCAGGATCCATCAACACCATCCAATGGTGGTAGAGGCAACTCAGCGCTGGCAGGGCTCTCTCTGTGGCTTTGCCATCTTCAGAGGTCTGATTCTATCAGGGTAAGGTCATGTGGCTTCTCCTCCACCCACTCCAGCTCCTGGGACACTGCCATCTTGTCTTGTCCATAGTGCGTTGTCTCTAAGACTGACTCCCAACAACTGGGGAGATAGCTTCTCATCTCCACCAGGGAAATGCCACGAGATTTCCCAAAAGTCTCAGGAGAAAGCCAACCGCACACAGAAGCCTCAATGACTACTCAATGGCTGTCTCCAGATTAACAGGCTAGACTCCACCCCTCCATCTCAGTCATGAAATTAACATAAGCACATGACCACCACAGTGAGCTTTTGTCTTTGTAGGATTTTGTCTTAATTTCTGGCTTTCCCTTATTTGTAAAACGCACTCTTTTTCAATAGCATTTCTGTATAATAGAATAAAATATGGTCTGGTCCTTTTCCATCTTCATACCTTTTTATTTCTTGTTATTTTTCATCTTCTCTCTAAAAAAATTTCCTATCCCTTATTTTTTTGTTTCAGACAAGGTGTTTTAGCTGCTATAGATTCTGATTCACAGACCATTTCCACTTCTATCTACATTCATTCATCTGTAGGAAGAATCCAACAGAGCTGAGTAAATTTATTTTCCTCAAAACAATTTTCCTGGGAGTCAATATTTGGTAATTTTGTATGTCATTGAAGATAATTTGTTTTGTATTATTTTTCATGTTTTAGAATTTTCACATATTTCATCTATATTGTCATTTTGTTTGTTCTGAACCTTCTTGCATTTGCTGACATTTGCTTTTTAACAAATCATTCATATCTTAGAGCATTAAAACCATTTGGTGGGGTTGAAACAAACAAGCATACACAAAATGATTTGTTTCCAGAGAATTTTTGTGCATTGGAAATTTGGACTAGGCTCAGCTAAGCAGTTTTGCTACTTTGGGTCTGACTTGGCTGATATGGATGGGGGGTCACTTCAAATGCCTTGATGCTCTTGTGTTATCAGAGAACCCACTCTTGACTGAGCCCACAGGGAAGAAGTGTACCCATCTGTGTGATGACAACGTGTCAACTGGATCAGGTATGAGTTATCAGAAGACCCAAAAGAATCATATTTATGTGAACAACAAAGCCCATCTGCAGATAATTTGACATCCCCTCACAGAAGGGTAACAAGGAAGGGACAAGTCAACCAGGGTGCAATGTTGTAGTAAAACACTGATGAATCAAACAATAGTCCTCTGATTCTTCAATGCCCCCCTGTCCCCTACTACCTAGTATCATGACTCCACTTCTACCTTATAAATCCAGCTAGATCAGAGCATGTACACTGGTACAGAAAAGAGCTCGCAACACTTGGAATCCTGGACAGATAAACCCCTCAAAATCAATAATGGGAGTAGTGATATCATGAGGGTAGGGGTCATGTGGGGGAGAAGGGGGAACCAATCGCAATGATCAATGTAGAACACCCTCACCCCCCATGGGAGGTGGCAGACAGCAGAAATGGGTGAAAGGAGCTAGCAGACAGTATAAGATATGAAAATAATAATAATTTATAATTTATCAAGGGGTCATGAAGGAGGGAGGACATGGGAGGGAGGAACTGGTACCAAGTTCTCAAGTAAAAAGAAAATGTTTTGAAAATGTTGATGGCAGCACATGTACAAATGTGCTTGATACAATTGATGTATGGATTTATAAGAGCTACAAGAGTCCATACACACACATACACACACACATATATATATGCAAGAAATTTTCTTTATGGAAAGGTAGTTAATTTTAGATTCAATAAAGTATCTAGTTTGAAATTTCTCCCATAGTTATCTGACTGTTCCAAATTTCTGCTTTCTTGTGCTAGTTATGGTACATTGAATATTTCTAGTTTGTTTTCCATTTGTGTGAGTATATAAATTTATTAGCTTTCATGGTCTGTTGTGCTGATTTTAGATTATTCATTAATTATACTTTTACTTTTAATTTTTTGAGATGCTTTACTCCAGTGTCATTTGATGTTAACTTAATAACAGGATGCTTCTGAGTGAAATATTATCAGATATTTGATAAGCTTTAATTTAATGGTCACTGTTCTAGTCAAAAAAACAAAAGTAAAAAAAAAAAAAACTCCAAAGAACACTCTCACACTCGAGGAGCATTTGCGAAAACAATTATGGGTAAAGTTGACTTTAGGATTCAGAGGAAAAAAGCAAGAGTCTGGTACTAGTAACATAAAATAACTGTCATTCCAAAATCCTGAGGGGCAAAGGAGAAGACAGCTTCCAGAATCCTGAGTGAGGAACTCTATGGAAAGGACTACCTGGCAGACACTATGCCAGTAACTGGTGAAGGATGCAAAGAACATAAATACCCTGATATCACTTCTTTCTGGTTCTACTATCTCTTTGAGAGCCACCTATTGCCTGATCTCAATCAGAATCTGAGAGATCAAGGTCTCTTTTCACATCATCAACTTGGGATTCAGAGCAATGATAACAGTGCTATCCATTAATATGAAGGTATACTTCTTTTTTTTGAAGGTATACTTCTTAGAAAGCATTACTATTGTGAGACTTGAACTGACATTTATCAATATCTCATCCTAGTAATAAATAATATAATTTTGTTAAATATATGAATTATTTGGGAAAAATTCTCACTGATATTAATGAAAATGCATTTCAGATACATTTTTCTTCAAAGTAATCATATCTGTACATACTAATATGGTTGTGTTATTTTGATCTATTGAGTATGGATAATTTTAGTTATACAAAATCCAAGGGAATTTTTCTGACACTTACAACTTTATATGTAAAACCAAACTTTAAATTTGCATAGGTATATGCAGTAATCACATAATCTGGTAGTTAAATAAGCTTGAGGCAATGCAGTGAGAATCCTAAACCATACTTTGTATCAATTAAATAGTTTAGAATAGGATTAAGATAAGTTAGATAAGGATTGAACTGCACGGTTTTAAAGAATTGAGTTTAGGATCTGATTCCACTTTGTTAATACTGATTTCTTCTGTTTATTATTAATAATATAATAATTGATAGACATGATTATTGGGAAGTCAAAACAGAGAGTTGTGAGATTATTTGCCTTCAATCATTAAATTAGAATTTAAATGGGTTAGGATATGCCTGCAAAGAAAGCTCTAAGTGGATAAACCCCACCAAGTATCTTAAGTGCTCAGGACATTAGAAGGTGAAGAGACTAGCCTAGGAGAACGTAGACAGATAGAAGTTATAAAAGAAACCCTCTTTTTTTTTTTAATTTGAACTAGTGGTCTGTGCCAGAGGCTGGAAAAAATATGGAGTTATGAAGAAACTCTCCTCTCTAGGACTGAAAATTAAAGAGAGTCTTTGGGCAGTCTGAATGATTGCTAGATGACCACCTGGATCCATCTGCTGACTGGAAGTGAGAGAAACACCATAATAAAGAGATGGGCTGAGTCTGGCCACTGACACCCATGGGCCTGATTCACAAGGACTAGAGGAGAAGATGAGAGTGCATTGAGTGGGCTGAAGTTTATGACCCAGCACAACTCCTAGGGGAGTTGAGAATTTGTGACAGTGCCCATAGTCCAAAGGCAAAGTGACCAATGAGCACCCTGCTAAGTTTAAATGAGGCAGCCCATATCGAAGTGACTAGAACCCGACCAAAACAAGAGAAGATTTTTGAGTTTGTGAATTGGTGTATGTTGCTGCCATCTTCATGGATGGTTTGACTTGATTTGGCTTTACTAATGGAATTTTCATAAGGTTCCAATTGGAATGAAGATTCTTCACATCAAAGAATATGACTGTCTCTTTAGAGTACTGGTTTCATATAAATGTGCAGTATTGAAATTGGATACCCCAAAGGCCACTGATAAAGGCATGAAGTGGCTGTCTTACAAACATTCATAGGTGGGGAATATGTTCATAGGAATAAATTTTCAGGATTATGGTATAGGTGGTGTGTTGATTTGGGTAGATTAGAGACACAAATTCATGGACACAGTCATGTACAGGAAAGAGCTCTATATACTAGAGCAGTTGAATATTGAGAAAATATCTCAGCCTAGTCCAGATGAAGTCCATAAGTCTGATATTAGCCCATATGTCTGATACCAATCTATAGTCCTCATCAGACTCATGAAATACATGCAATGATTCCAAATTCAGAAAGATCACAGGTCAGTGGACCCAATGAATCTTGTGGATCCATTGAGTGTCAAAGCATCTCAGCACTGGGAAGGGGAACAACGTGGAGACCATGCCAACTCTAAGATGCTTACACTCTCACTGCATCCATATGCCTTTCTACCCACTGACCTGTGATCTGTTTGCACTTGATATCATTGAATATGTTGTCTGAGTCTAAAGGGAATTTGTAGACTGTTAGCAGACATATGGGATAATATAGAATGTATGGTCTTGATCTGGACTGGGCTGGGATGTTTTCTTTCTTTCTTTCTTTCTTTTTGTGGCATCACTGCTCTGGTGGGAGTAGGAAGCTCAGCCTTGCCCAGGAGAGCTGCTGCTGGATTTGAACTGCCAACCCTGTGGGCTGCAGTCCCACACACAACCACTAGACCCCCAGGGCTCAGCTGGGATGTTTTCTTAATGCACAATTTCTCTTTGATATAAAATTCTCTCCTAGACACAAATGAATGCCCAGGATTTGTTTTTCTAGTCAACCCAGACTAACACAGCGTCTATGAGAGGACTTCAAAAAGTTTGATTTTTCTGAACTTTTTGAAGTCTCTCTATTTGTATGCTTATGGCTATGCAAAGGATTATGATATATAATAGTTCATTGAAAGACATTGTATTATGATAAAATTCTGAAGAGAAAATCAATATAATCTTATATTTTAGTTTAAATCTCTTTAAGTGAAAAACTAGTACAATGGTGAAATTTCTGATCTTTCAAGAGGAACTTGGACTTGAAGTATAACATGGAAAAAATTCAGTGGATTATTTATGGTATTTCCATGAAACCCTCCATTGTTGAGTGGAATCTGATCCCTGGTGACCCTAAAGGATAGAGCAAAATTGTTCCATGAGGTATCAAAGACTGGAAGCCTTTAAGGAACCAGACTGTCACCTATTTTTTCTATGGTTTATCTGGTGGGTTTGAATAGTTGATGTTGGGGTTACAATCTAATGCCCAACTCACTGCACCACTCCGAATCCTTTGTCTTCTTATTAGATATTTTAAATATTAGTATTTTTAAAATGCAAAATTATATATAATGTAATTTTTTGATATTTGAAATATTTGTTACATTTGAATCTGAAATCCAAGAGGTTGATGGTAAAGGTTTACTTTCCACCAAATAATTATGCTTCCAATTTCCTTTCTAATGGTAGAGGTAGCTGTAGTTAAGTGGATTTTCAGATATAGTTAGCTTTTCCTAGCACTGCTCTCCTCCCTGTCACTTCTATTGGTTGCTCTCTAGACAAGTTAAACTCATATTGACCTAACAAAATAGGATATAACTGTTCCTGAGGGGTACAGATATTGGAATCTTTATAGAAGCTGATTGTCATACCTTTCTCTGAAGGAATGGACTGATAAAGATTCATTAGTAAGTTAAAAAATCTCCCACCTTTTGGTTAGCAGCCAAGCACATAGCCATGGCACCACCCAGCCTCTTTACCTCTTCATTTGGAAGGGCCATTTGTGTGGCTCTACAGGGTGCATGCCCAGTCAGGAAGCAGGGGTGCCTTGTTTCATCTGAGTGGACTCTGAGGGTCAGAAGGATGGTAGAACTATAGATTGGAATGCTGCTCACTCTGCACCTGCATTCAATTTGGGTGTCTGAGAAGAGAAAAAATGCACTGTATCATGTCCCTGCAATCTAGGATTTATCTCCTATAGCACTGGGTATACTTTATCTAATCAAGATTGATACCAGATGTAAAGGACTAATAAAACAAGCAAGCACAAACCCAAACTTAAAATATAGGTATAAATAAAAAATTTTGATACAAAAGTCAGAGAAACTACTAGTTAACCAATATATCAAGAGGAGGAGATATTGTTTCTTGACATATCCTTCATCTAGGTTTACACACTTCTGGATTTCTGCCTCTCATCCTTCCCGAAAGAATTCTGCATTCCTTGATTCACTTGAGAGACTCATATCATGTCCCTTTAAAATATTCTTTGACTTTGGACAACAAAAATGTCTGAAGGGGCCAGATCATGATTGTTAGATGGAGTAAGAATTTCCAATGCAATTCTCTTTAGGAGCACAGCCATAACCCCCCAAGTTAACCTTTCTACCATAAATTCACCTGGCTCAGAAAGATCTCCTTGGAAAACACTGTTTAGATGGCCTCCCCCTACCACACTTCCCCCCCCACAATAATTTTTGGAGCAAATCCAGACAACATGCCATTTCAAAGGTGAACCACACCAAAGAGTACTGTGCAATTGCTATAAACATCAGTTTCAAAGGATTTCTGTTCTAATTAAATTCTTTGATTCAGACACCCCACCTGCACCCCCTTACCCCCATCTCTCCTATTTTTAACCTCTGGAGCCCTTTATATGGTTGTTGTCTCTACAGGTTCATCTATCCTGAGTTTCAGATATCAAAAAACACAGAAAAATCCTTAACAGAAATTCAAGAAGGCTACTACCCACAATGATGAATCACAACAGAGATAAACCCCTTGTATATAAAAAACCCACAGAAAATATTAAAAACCAGACAAAGCCCAAAGTGTATCATACAAGAGATCAAGGGACAAGGTTTTAAGTGTTAAAGTCAGATTTATCATTTTAATTTACTATTGTCAATTTTAAAATTTGGCCAGAGGAAAATCATTGGAGGCTTGATGCCTGTGTAGATCCTGAAAATACATTTTGGGCTTCTGCAGTCATCCTCAGCCTTCTATGCATCAGAATGTCATAATTTAAGCTCTGATAATATTCCATCTTTTGGTTTTAGATTATATAATTTACAATACTTGGATCACAGTATTGTTTGTTGGTGTACTTCTTCCATATGGACTTAGTTGAGGTCTCGTTTAGATGTTTGCGTGTTTGGAAACCAGCCTCTCTGGTAGTTGCATAACCTGGTATGAATTTGGGACTTGAGAAGATTAAGAGTAAAAGGTAGAGTCTAGTCTGGCAATTGAGTTATGATAACCATTGAGGCCTCTGCGTGGACATGGCCTTCTCCTAAGGATTCTGGGGACTCCTGGATTTCTTCCTTCAAGGTGGGAGACACACCCTCTCTTTACTCACTCCATGAGAAAGACTCTACTAACAAGACACATGGCATTATGCCCTGGGAGCTGGAAAAGCCACGTGGCTCTACCTTGATGCAGCCAGACTTTTGGAGCCAGAGAAGTCATGTAGAGACTCCTGCCAGCACTGAGATGCTTACAGTGCCAATGGATCCTGAAGACTTCCAAGCTACTGGTCTTTGATCTTCCTGCATTTGTTCTGTGAGTCCGAAAAGGACTTTATAGATTGGCACCAGGCATATGGGCTAATATTGGACTTATGGACTTGATTTGGCCTGGGCTGGGATTTTTTTTAATGCACCCCTTCCCCCTAGGGATTTTTTATATTCAATTTCTCTTGCATGCAAACCTCTTTCTTGTACACATATGCATGTCTATGAACTTGTTTTCCTAGTCTACCTGGACTAATGCAGCCTCTAAGATTGAGAACCTTCTTTCTGGTAGCTAGTACCATCTAACTTCTGCACAACACTTTGCTATAGCACTAATATCTTCTGTGTTTCCTTCATGAGGGTGAGCATTAGGCAGGGCCATGTTCTAAGTACTAATTATTCTCAAATTGGAGCTAGGATTAAGTGCAAATCCAAAATTTATTCCTTAATCTATATTTTTTATCTGACTCAGGCTCACTTTAAAGACATCCTTAATAAATTATGATAGGGAATCTTATCTATCATCTTCCTAAAGCACAATATCCTGTTGTAGTGTCATTGATTAGCTCATGGTACTAATTTTAAAAGTACTATTGAGAGAGATTGAACAAGTGTAGGTTAGATACATGTCACAATACTTTGATTATTCATGTATGCAAAGTAAATACTTGTGACTGGGTTCTTTTTGCACAAACAGTGGGAGGTAGTGTTTTGAAAAAATTACAATAATATATACTGCTAATGTCAGTCACAGATCAGCCAGAATAATACATATTTTAACACAGGGAGTAGGGCTTTGAAGTCATAAGTAAATGTTAGTCTGCCTACCAAAAATTCAATACTCTTGGTATTCTTCATACACCATGCAATTTCAGTCTTAAGTCCTCAGGTTGCAATTGTGTTTGAAATAGAGTCCAGTTCACCTAGTGGGGTTTTCACATAAGATCCCTCTGGGGTAGCTTTTGGAGCATGTTATGTACCTTGAAGATCCAGGATTCAATGTCCCAGTGTTCTATGGCACATGACTTGTGTCTTCATGGTGTGTACAGAGACTAAGAACAATGTGGCTTATTAGGTGCACGTTACCAGGCATACTCTCTCTTTAGGTAAAACTTTTGTGTTGAAGACACACTAACGAAACTAAAAACATAAGCAAACAAAGAAAAACCTCACGGCCATCAGGTCAATTCGGACTCTTGACCCAAAAGGCAGAGTCAAGCTGCCCTTGTGTATTTCCAAGATGAAGTCTTCATGAAAGTAGAAAGGCCTATCTTTCTCTTGCGGAGTGGCGGGTGGCTTGGTTTTGGCGAGCTTCTGTTTGGCAGTCTCACATATAACCCACCATTCACCAGGGTTGTTGGTGAGACTAAGACTAATTAACTACCCACATAACTTGTCCACAACCATCTACTGATTTCAGAAGCATGTTAAAGCTTGTTTTGTTTGGAATAATTCTTTTATGTGTGAGTTGGAATCTTGCTAGCCATATTTTTTATTTATGGTGGGAGCACTGACTTAGTAGGGGATCACTGAGTGATTAGAAGAAATGAATGGAAGGCCATGTTATGCATGGTAGTATTTTTGGTAAATATTTTGCATCTCATTCCTACCAATGCTGATTTCTAGATGAAAATGTTGGAAGACAGAGATGGTGTCATGTATTGTTGTTTTCTGAGTTCATTTACTAAGTTATAGAACCAAGAGAGATGAGTTCAAGTTGGAACTACTTTGCAATTAAAAAAAATAATTAAAAAGGAGAAAAGAGAGTCCAGGAATTTGGGATCTTCTGAGTTCCTGAAAGCAGCTGATTTCAGACTTCAAGTGGGAAGGCGTAAACCTCCGGAATGTTTTGTGAAGAAAGAATTCATTAAGTAAGTGTTGATCTCTTCCAAACACTCTTGCCATTAAACTGAATGAAGAGAGAGATGGGGGAAGGGATACACAAAGAACTATCACAGGCTGGAGATTTGTGACTATGAATCACGTCTATTAACCACATGGGAATGTTTTCCAAGCAGAAGGTATTAGAAGCAAATAGATCAAAAGTGTACTAATCTTTAAAAGGAATTATATTGCCAAGGAAAGCTTTGTTGTGATTGTCAGCTGACGAGACATTTGCCTCAGCCCATGGCTCATGTACAAGGTAGAGAGCCATTGACTGACCCTGAGCCACCCTCACGCTTCGATGTGGGCTGGATCATTGGGAGCCACAGTTTTCAGTGCCTGAGCTTCAGAAGTGCATTGCCAGACTTTTCTTTCTAGTCTGTGTGACTTTGCAAGCTCTGCTACAAGCTGGTTAACATCACAGTCACACCTCTAGCTCCACCAACACACAGGCGATGGCTACCAATGAGCTGAAGTGGCCAAAAATGGCAGTTTAGTTTCCCACATGAAGGCAAGGACTCTTCTACTGCATTTAAGTAAATTATGGAGTGCGAATGAAAAATTCATTGAAGTATTCAAGAGAAGGATGGGGACCCCCAACTCACAGCCTAAGTCTCTGGAAGCTAAATGAGTATTTGTTGGGAGCTTCTGTTGGGACCAAAGGTCTTAGAAAGAGCTTGATCTAGATATACGTGAAATCTTTGCAGAAAGATTGACAATGGACACACACATGACCGTGATGTAACTTCTCTTACTTTCCTAGTGCCATTGTAATGGAAATACCAAAAGTAGGTGACCTTAAGAGAATTTTATTTTATCACAGTTTAAGAGGATGGATGTCCAAGTTTAGGGCACCAGCTCTTCAAGAAAACTGTTAAGCCTCAGGAAAAATCCTCTCTCTCTCTTTCAGCATGGATGGTTCCTGTGTTCTGTGGTTCCATGATGATCATCACAGGGCATCTATTTCTGGTTTATACTTGTCTATATGCATCAATAATCTACTTTATAACTCCAAAGTTTGGGAGACATTCTATACTGATGGACCCATCAACAAAATAATGATAATACACCCAAATGAGATTACAAGCACATATTTAGAAATTATGATTCCAGTACATGGGGCTATTTTCTGACATTTCTGTGCTTACCCATTGAATAAAACACATCCTAGTGGACATTGAGTTCTGAAAGTCAACTTGATTGCTCAATAATCTCATTAAAAAACCAAAAATAATAATTCATTTGGTTAACATCACATTTATGTCATAGAAAAAAAACTTTGTTTTTCCTCTTGCCTTCTTCTCACACATTGAAACACTCTTAACTAAAGAAAAATGACAGCAATATCTTATCCAGTGTCTTTTTCTATTTCCTCCTCTATTTATTTCACTAAATGATATCATTGAAGCCTAAAAACTCTAGGTTTTCTTAGTTAATCTATTCTCTACTGTGCTTATACTTTTACCTCCAATTGCTTTATTTTAAAAATACTCCTATTATAGCATCTATCTAGCTATCTTTTTTTGGGTGAGGTACTGTAGATTGTTTCAAGCTAAGCTGTAAGTAAAACATTTCTGTTAGGCTACATTTCAACTCGTATTGCCCCCTTGTGATAGAGCTGCATTCCCCCTTTGACTTTCTAGTCTGGAAGTGTTGGGGAATCATACATCTGGGTCTTCTTCATTCAGAGGAGTTGGTTGATATATTCAAACTCTCAGTATTTCAGCTAACAGCCCAGCACTTAACCGTTGCCCCATCAGGAATCCTTTAATAAAGATTATCCATTAATATAATCCTATTATCCAGGGAGTCATCAGAGGGTGTTCAATATGATGAAATTATAATAATTTATGTATTATGAAGAGCTTATGAAGGGAGGGGGAGTGGGAAGGGAATGGGAAAAGGAGGAGCTAGTACCAAGGGATTAAGTAGAAAGAAAATGTTTTGAGGAGGATGCTAGCAACAAATGAACAAAAGTGCTTTGCATTCAATGGATATATGTACAGATTGTGAGAAGAGTTGTATGAGCCCCCAATAAATGATTCAAAAAAGAAAAGAACCTGGGAGAATCTCAAGTGCCGGAGTCTACCAAAAGAAAAACAGAATGACATGTTAAAGTAAAATTCTCCAATTTCAAGGAAAGGGAGAGCAGATAGAGAAAAAAAAGAAGAGATTGTACAAAGGAAAATCAGTGAGAATAAGCTCGATCTTCTATGTAAATAAGAAGGCAATGGAGTGACATGTATAAAATTTGAAGGAGCAAATCTTTGCCAACTAAGAATCCTATATCCATCCTATATCCTATATCCTTCAAATATGAAGGGTATTCACAGACAAGGGAAAAAATCAAAGGAATTTGTAAAATAAATACAAACACATTAAAAAATGTTAACACAATCGTGATGGGCAGAGATTCAATAACGACAGCAGAATAAAAATGAGAGCAGCACACAGCACTTCCCAGAAAACCACACAATGAAAACAGCAGTCAACATAACACGGGAAGAGACACCACGGAACCTCACGAAAAGAGAGAATAAGCCAGCCACAGATGTAGCAAAGTGACAGCATCAAACTCTCATATATCAAAAATAAGACCGAATGTCAATAGATTACATGCACTGACCAAAGGCAGAGAATAGCCTACTGAATTAGAAAACAAGACCCATCGATATGCTGCTTACAAAAGACACACTTTAAACTAGAAGATAAAAATAGAATAAAATTTAAAGGATGGTGAAAAAATCTACCCAGCCAACGACAACCATAAATTGGCAGGAAAAACAATATTAATTTCTGTTAAAATAGACTTCAAGGCAAAGACTATAGGGAGAGACAAGAAAGGGCACTATATAATGATCAAAGGAACAATAGACCAAGAATATATAACCTTAATAAACATATGCACACCCAATAAAGACCTCAAAATACATCAGATGCTCACAGAGTTGAACAGAGAAATATAGAGCTTGACAGTAATAGTAGGAGACTTCAACATATCACTCTCAAGGAAAGATGGAGCAGCAGGAGAAAATTGAATAAGGAAGGAGACGAGCTACACAAATTGACCTCCTAGATAGATACAGAATACTCCACCCAGCAATAAGCAAAGTATACTTCTTTTCCTGTGTAAAGAGTAAATAGGTTACAAGAGATCTCATGTTAGGCCACAAAGCAAGCTTAGGTAGTTTCAAAAACACTGAGATTCTATAATTCATGTTCTCAAATCAAAGCACTGTAATACTGAAACTTAACAGTGGAAAGAACAGGAACATAAAGACATACGTGGGAAGTTGAATAACATACAAATTAAAACTACTGGCTAATCAAATAAGGGAAGAGATTAAGATATTTCATATAACAAATGAGAATAACACAGCATACCAAAATCTTTGAAATACAGCAAAAGTGGTTCTCAGAGGACAATTTAGAGGAATCAATACACATGGGGAATCAATACACAAGACAACAGTCCAACAACTAGAACAAGGGCAACAATATAAACCTCCAACAACAGAAGAAAAAAAAATCACAAAGGTTCAAGGAGAAAAAAACGAACTGGACAACTTAAAAAGAATGAAAAAATCAAATCAAGAACTTGGCTCTGAACAGATGAACAAAGTTGACAATCTGCTAGCAAAACTAACAAAGGAAAAGAAGGAGGCAAATGTCTAGCATTAGTGATGAAAGGGGCGATGTCACAAAGGATCCAAATGAAATAAAAAGAGTAAAACTACACAGCTGTGACAGACTATAGTCCCGCAACTTTGGTGACCTCGCAGAGCTGGACAAATGCCAAGAATGACATCATCTCCCTAAATTCAAATTGGTAGATCTAGTAAGCGTGACCCATAACAACCGAATAGAGTCCACCAAGGAAAGCCAGCAGTGGGCACTTCACAGGGATTTCTACCAAGTGTTCAGGGAAGACTGGACGCAAGCGATCCCAGAATATAGGAAGGATAGCAAACTTCCGAAATCATTCCATGAGGTGAACATAGCCCTACATAAATGAGGCAAAGACCCCACAGTGACAGAAAGCTACAGACTAATGTTCCTCATGAAAATACATGCAAAATTCTGGCCAAAGCACAGGTGAAATGGAGAAGAGAGAGTCAGTCTGACCCCATGCTGGCCCGACCCCTGCCCATGATCCCCAGAGGACAATGCCCCTGCCGGGGACCTACGCCAGAGTGGGGGTGGGGGAGTGGGGGGGAGGGGGGGTAGGAGAGGACTAGGCAAACAACAACAGGACTTGTCACACTGTCTCCCTACAGACAATGACAGAGGACATTTCAGGGGTCACATGGTAGGGAAGCAAGGTGGTCTGAGTTCCCCCAAATGGACTGAATCAAGAAAGGAGCACTCCGGGGAGGGTAGTTGGGAGGAAAGAATGACTGGATTGATGGTTCCTAGGGGAGGAAGGAAAGGAAGGGGGGTATGGACAAGCTCAGGGAAGGGGCTAACAACAAGTGGTCCGCAATTGGTGGCATGGAGGATGTGGGACGGTTGAAGTAAGGGCAATGTAACAGAGAGGAAGTACTGAAACTCAAATGAAGGCTGAGCATGACAGTGGGACACGAGGAAGGCAGAAGGAAATAGAAGAAAACTAGAAGGCAAAGAGCTCTTGCAGAGGTCTAAACACAGGCATGTACATATGTAAATAACATAATCTATGATAAGGTGGGAACAAATTCAGGTACACATATTTATAGGTTTAGTACTAAGCTAGAAGATGGACCTTGGACCCCCACACAGGCACTCCCTAAATGCAAGAACGTTTTGATCTATTAATCTGGTATTCCATGATGCTCACTGGCCCAATACATTCACTGAAGTCAAATAAGCAAAAGTGCATAAGCAAATGTGAAGAAAACTGATGGCACCCAGCTATCAAAAGATACAGAGTCTGGGATCTCAAAGCCTAAAGATAAACAAATGGCCATCTAGCTGAGAAACATCCAAGTCCACACAGAAGAAACACACCAGCCAGTGTGGCCATAAGGTGTCAAAGGGATCAGCTCTCAGGCATCAAACAGGAAAAAAACCACATCATGGCATGCGCACCTTCCTAAGATGATCACTGAAGACAGGTGGGGACATGAGCAAGAGTGGTGAAGATAGCTGATGGTGCCCGGCTATCAAAAGATATAGTGTCTGAGGTCTTAAAGACTTGAGAATGACCAAATGTCATATAGCTCAGGAGCAACAAAGTCCACCAAAGAAGAAACATATAAGCCTGTGTGACCCTGAGGTGTGGAAAGAACCAGGTAGTGGGCATCAAAGAACAAAAATCATATCACTATGTGCCCACCCTCCCTACATGATCACTGAAGACAAAAGGGTACAGAGGCAGACAGAGGAAATTGATGGCACCCAGCCAAGAAATGATAGAGTATCTGCGATCTTAGAGGCTTGAAGGTGAACAAGTGGCCATCTTGCACAGAAGTGGCGAAGTTCAAATGGAGGAAGCGCACTAGTCTGTGTGATCACAAGGGGTTGAAGGGAGCAGATATCAAACATCAAAGAACAAGAATCACACCATACGAATGAGGGGGAGAGCATGGTGGGGACCCACGGCAGGAAGAGCAGGGTGGGGCAATTGGACACCCTTCTGAGTCGTGGGGAGCAGACCGGTCAGTCAAGGTGCAGTGAGGTAGCAATGAAGCATACAACTTTCCTCAGGTTCCTGAAGACTTCCTCCCCCCAACTATCATGGTCCCAATTTTACCTTACAAATCCAGCTACACTGGAGGAGATCCACAAATAGAGATGGGGGCTGGAAGAGCAGGGAACCCAGGACAGATGAACCCCTTGGGACCAGTAGTGAGAGTGAGTCACTGGATGGGTGGAGAGAAGGTAGGGTAGAGAGAGGAAGCCAACAACAGGGACCTACAAAGAACCTCCAGATACTGGAGGAGTGGATGAGGGGAGATGTTGGGCAGTGTAAGATATGACAATTTATAAAGTATTGAGGATTGGTGGCGGAGGGTGGAAGCAAGGACAGAGAGGAAAGGATGAGAAACTGATATCAAAGCCCCAAGTGGAAAGGTGAATATTTGGAGAATGATAATGGCAGCAGGCATGTGAAGGTGCTTGACACAGTACATGTAACTATGTATTGTGAAAAGCGATGTACGAGCTCGCAATAAAATGATTTGAAAAATTCTGGCCAAATAAATTCAAAAACATATAAAATAATTGATTCATCATGACCCCCTTCAAACCTAAGTCCCATAGGATGAAACAATACCAGGTTATTCACCGTCCTCTCACCATTGTTCACAAGCTGGTGACACTGTGGCAGCTACCATGTCAACCCACCTTGAGCACATGCCTCTTCTTTGCAAGTAATCTGTGTAGTGAGTGCATTTATTTATTTCTTTTTCTTAAAATATTTGACAGTGGAAAAGGTAAAACCTCACAGATAATTTTACTCTGTGTTACAAAAGGTTTTGAGCAATCACAAAACCAAACAACAAAAAAACAGCAACAACTAAAAAAACAAAATGAAAATTAAAAACAAGTAAACAAAAACACTTGAGGCTATACAAATCAGTTTATTCTCAATAACTAGACATAGGACACTAAGTAATTTACAGAAATTAGAAAAAAGTTTCATTGAAAAAGGCACTTTTGATGCAAATGAAGAATATTGCAGTGGTGTTTTTTCTTATGAGTACATTTTAATATAACATTTCAGGAGGTCTAGGTATATTTTGTCCTTTACTGCTAAAAGTTTGATTCCTGAGATTTGGGTGTCAACGTTTTTAAAATAAGTAAAGTAAAATAATTGCTCTCTTTGATGGGATACTGAACTGTGAAATAGTATTCTCATCCAGTCACTTTGGGTAATTTTCCTATAAATCAAATTTTTCATTTAGGAAATATTCACATTGCAATTTATTCATAATTTTACAAATGGCCTCCAATATATTAGCGCTTTTCAAGGGTAGTGAGGTTCAGCTAATAGATGACACAATGATTCTTTCTAAACATTTGCCAGGTTAGGTAGCTTCCTTTTTCTAAAGCACAAACATAGAGACAAAACAAATCGCTTTACATTAGATTTGATTTAAATAGCGGTTCAAGTATGTATTTCAAAATGATGTCCTGAAAAACATTAATATTTAGGGATCACAGATTTAAATATATCTTCTGAATGACAGACAATTATTTGAATGTTCTTCAGACTTTAAAGATCACAACCTATCTTTAGCCTACATTATATTTCTGAAAGTCTTATTTTTGCCTCTATGCTTAATAGTAACATGCTATAATAAGTGCATTAAGGTCATTTTTCTAGCTCTCATTCTAAATGATGACATTTCATTTAAAAAGCTACATTCATATAACATCTGACCAGATTATGTCATTTGTTTGTTTTCAGATATATATATGATATAATATATAAAGGATGTTCACTGAGTCTTTCCATGAAACGGAGTTGTATCATAGTCTTGAAAATGAATTCCCTTAGATGCTGTGATCTTCATAATAGCTCCATGTAACGCATCATCTTCGATGAGAGTTATTAACCCATTGGCTATCATTGCTGGACTAAAAAGAAAGAAAATAATGATTTTCTGAAACTTAAAGAATGAGGCAAGCATATTTTTATTTCATTTGGTTCTGTGAAGAATCAACTACCATTAACATGTAACAGAAAATAGAGAAATGCATACCATCAATCCTCTGATACCTCTGATTTTTATTCATCTGTACATTAACTAAATATGTGATACTACTAGTGGTTGATACCAGATGGAAGGAATGATACTACTTAGGTGAGAAAACGATGATTTCTTTCCTATCAGGAGCTTTTAAGCATCCTAGATAGAAATGTTGACACGCTATTGTGAATTACAGCTAAGATGGACTCTTGTTGCTGACAGCCACCACGTGGCTGCCTACTCAGAGGTAACCCCAGGTGACAGAATACCAGGTGGCAGAATACAACTGCCTCTTGCTTTGCTTTTTTAGGTCACTGTGAGTTGGAATTGACTCAATGGCAGTCAGTTTGGTCTTGTTTTTATAAGACTAGCTGCTTAGTTCTTCTTTTGCAGAACTTCCGGGTTGTTTCAACTATCAATCTTTTGATTAGCAACAAGATGCTTAATTGTACCACTACCAGTCCTTGTTGAAACTTATTAGTCATCTATTTTTTAACAACAACAACAACAACAACAAAAGCAAAACAAAGCACACAAACTGACTGTCATCAGGTTGGTTCCTACTCACATGGACTCTGTGAGTCCATGCCTCCACTGCCTCCAAAGGTGTCCCTTTTGTTTGTTCTAATCTGATTATGGCTGAAAAAGCTAATGAGTCATTGTCTATATTTCCAAGCAAAATTTATCAAGTCTAAACATATTCAGAAAAACTCTGTTGATGTTGTAGGTTAGTTACTGTGCTGCAAGAACAAGGGCAACATTCACTCTTATACAGAAAGATGTGGTTGTCTGCTCCTTTAAAGATTTGCAATCTCAGAAAGCACACATATGCTTTCTATCAATCATAATTAACTACAAGCAATCATCTAACTGAGGTGTCAGCTAAATCCACACTTACGAAGCTGACTCCAAAGATCTGTTTGATACAAGAATTGCAAAAAATAAATCCCAAATTCAGAAGAGGGAATGGTATCAGAATTTAAATTATGAACACCTGGTCCGTAAAGCCAGTGAAAATTCAAAAATCCTTTTCTAGAGTACCCACATGGATTAAACCTTCAGAGCATCCCCTGCGACCACACATAAGCAATGCGAATAGCCTTGCAGTCAGGCATAGAGCTTTGTGAAGTGTTGTATTGAAAATGTATGCAGGTAAATTAAAATGTAACACCTTATCATCTGATCTCCCTTTTGACCCATTTTAATTTGGCACAGTCTTTAATATTTTCTGCTTTCTTTTAAATTGATGTTTTTCTATTTTATTTTGTCATACTGGGTGTTTTTTCTTTTTGTTTTGTTGGTAAGTTTTTCTGCATATGCATTCTAATATTGGTAATCTATAGACACAGCAACTCGATTAATAGTTTCCTAGAGGTATGGCAGGGTGGTTGGCAGAAATGGGGAGCTAAGAAATGGGAAGCTAACAGCAATGAGCACAAGAAAGGAGAAAATGCTCTAAAATTGATTGTGGTAATGATTACACAACTTTTTTTGCACAACTTTAAAAATATGTTTGACCTATAGAAATGTATGATATAGGAATTATAGGTCAATATTGACTTGAGACAGTTCATTTCTAAAGAACACACATTCTATTTAGAAGACCAGATTTTTTTTCTTTCAGAATTTTAAACCAAAGCACTGGATCTCAAATGTAAAAGCTTAGCTTTTAATCTCTTATTATCTATGGTTACCACTTTTCTCCCAGGTGTAGGAAAAGAACTCCAATTTTACTTACTCCAAAATTCCATAGTATTTCATCATATCCTTGATATGACCTGTGTATTCAATATACTTCCCCATGTTTTCTTCTTTTTCAATGGATTCCAGGATGGGAGTATTCACAAAGCCAGGGCAAATGGCATTCATTCTCACACCACTCTTCATGAGATTAGCAGCCATCTGCAAAATAGAAACAGAAGGTTATAGAATTTTTAAAGATGTGCAGCATAGGAGAAGCTGATTATTAAATCTATTTAAAAATCTGTAGCACCCATAGGCTTTC
This sequence comes from Nesogale talazaci, assembly GCA_004026705.1. NCBI lineage: Eukaryota > Metazoa > Chordata > Mammalia > Afrosoricida > Tenrecidae > Nesogale > Nesogale talazaci. The sequence goes on along the minus strand of PVJH01010146.1, from coordinate 51,098 downwards.
AATTCTACAATATTAGGGTTAATTGGAAAGTGGAAATACAATTAAATAATACATACCTAAAATACCAACTTAACTTCTAAAAAACCTCACAACTCTCTTTGTGTGAAGGTTTACAGAGAGAATCATAGACATTTTGTTTCAACTCATTCCTTGCAATTCCTTCAATGTATCATCCCTAATTCCACTCTCTCTCTCTCTCCTTTTCCTATTTCTATGCATCCCTCTTTCTAACCCAATGGACGTTTGTCTTTGGGTCATGAAAATTTTGAATACCCATTATTATTAGGTAACCCTTGAAACACATTAATTTTTATAGTTGTTCTTATTTTGTTTTTAGGAGCCCTGGTAGCATAGTAGTTATGTGTTGGACTGTGACCCACATGGTCCCCAGTTCAAAACCACTAGCAACGTCAATGACTGGGCTTTCTCCTCCTGTAAAGAGCATCTCAGAAACCCACACGGGGTCACTATGAATCAGCACTGACTCAATGGCAGTGGTTTTAGTTTGAGCTTTATTTTGGTATCTTTTGTTTTTTTTTGAGGGGGGGACATCACTGCTCTCCGGTGGTGGGAGTCGGAGGCCGAGCCCCACTGCTGGAATTGAACCTCTGTCCCAGTGGGCCGCAGTCCTGCGCACAACCACTACGCCACCGAGGTTCAGCCCTATTTTGGTATCTTATTATTTAGCACAGTATCAATTATTATGGAGTTAATCATATGAAGCTAAACCGGTAGATATCAGAATCATTATCCCAAGTTTTTTTCAGAGTCTAGGGGTATGCAAGTGGGGATATTTTCTTATAGATATTGATGGTAGACTTTTTCAGGGTTTTGATTGGTTATAAAATGTTTGTTATAAAATCACAATTAATGCCAAGCACGATACTACTGGGAATAGAATTTAAATTCCTTAATCTTACCAATTTCATTTGAACTATTTATAAAATAAAACATAACATTCTAGTCTTGTAATCTTATTTACAAATTCCTTATAACATTTACGGGGTATTGCAGTCTCTGTATTCACAAAATGGTGAATCATAAATTGTCTTTGCAAATTAAATCAAAAATTTATTTAATTTTTAATATTCACATATAGTTTATCTATTACCTATGATTTCTTCTGTTGTGAATGTTATTTTTTCACCTCTGGGGACTTCTCTTATCTCACTTCACTTGACTATCAAAGAGACCTCTCACCTATTCTGTCTGCATCTATACTTGACATCTGTTATCTTTTATAAACAATGGCCAGAATGATGTTCTTAAAATGCAATTTCACGCTGCCACACTGGCCCTTAAACAACAACAATTCACCAAAGGCTGCATTTAGAATAAAATCTAAGCTTGTTATCTTAACACATAAGCCCTTTGGGGTCTGGTTCCCCATTTAACTCCATTTGTACCCCTTGCTGCTGTCCCTTTGATTGCTAGGTTCCATTCTAACTGCTATCTGTTCAGTGACTGGAGTAGCGGTTTTCAATCTGTGGGTCGCGTCCCCTCTGAGGATCCAACGACCCTTTCACAGGGATTTCCCAATTTATCCCAGTAGCAAAATGACAGCGATGAAGTAGCAACGAAAATATTGTTATGTTTGTGGGCCGGGGGAGGGTCACCACCGCGTGAGGAACTGTAGTCAAGGTCGCGGCATTAGGAAGGTTGAGAACCACTGGACTGGACAGAGGCAAATGCCCTGACCTTATTCATGAAGCCAACTAGATTTAAAATTTTTTTCTAAGCTTTTTCACCTCGGGCCTCCACACAGACACAGTTGCCGACTATTCTGTGAAATAACTGTTCTCTCTTCCGCAGTCTCCCTCGTTTGCTCTCACTGTCAGTGCGGCAAGTGACATCTGGAATACATTGCATGCTCTCTGTCCAAAGCCCGAACTTGTAATTTTGGACATGATTAGAAAAGTAAGGGTGTCTTTTCAGTATAAGATAAGACTCTCTTTGGGATGCTGTTTAATTACGCATCTACATTTAGAATATATTTCCCTTTAACCGGACTTTTTCTCATGTGGTCCTGTATGCTATCTGGCAACTTAAAAAACTATCTCTCTATAGTTAAGATTGAGGTCTAATTTTATTTTTCTATTTTTTATCCAGACATATTGAATGCTCAATGCATTTCCTTCTAGTGTCTAATCTTCATGGCCCCGTGTATGTGCCTATAGAGAAAGTGGGATGCCGTGGGGGGCGGTGGGGGAGGGGGCGCTCACCGCCGCGGACCGTGTGAACCCGATGATGCCGTGCTTGGAAGCGGAGTAAACCGGCTGTTGGGCCACAGGCATGAGCCCTGAAACAAATAAACAAAGTGAAACACATCTAAACAATTTGATTAAAAATTAAGGAGACTTCACTCAGAAATGCCCCTCCAAAGGAGTGGTGTGTGCGTGTTTTTACTGAAGGCTAATCTGGACAATAATCTAACCTTTAGGCAAGTAAAGCTGGTGATGACCACCAGAAACGGTGGCACTCTTCGCCCTGACCACACGCTATTTCCATCCTGGCCTGGAATAGTCTCTAGGAGCTGTGAAAGGCAAGTCACATGGAGGAATAGAGTCAAGAGCGATGCATAATTGGTTCTGTCTGCCAGCTCAAAAATACAAAGAGAATCATCTTTAAGTCCAAGAAATGACGACCCAACTTCAATTTTCTAGTTTGTATCTTCAAAAGTATGCACGAAGACCCTTTTCATACTTCAAAATGGCTGAAGACATTTAACAAGCTTGAGAGGAGAGACCTGCAGATCAGTTAGACTTTGCTGTAAATTACTATGACGTTCCCCACTGTCAGATTGGACCAAGTGATGCCGCAGAGGGTTAAGAAAATGAAAAGATAGCTCTTCTTGATTTCAATGGGTACTCCATGCCTGGGTCTATGACTCCACACTATTATGGAGGAAGAGAAACCAGGACTGAAATACCATCTTATTTTACTTAGGCATCAGCAGAATCTGAACTGTTTGAGAATCGGGTTAACTATCCACACACCTAAGAGTAACACTTTAAAAATACAACTGAGTTAATAATCTGGGGAAAAAGTAGGAGTATCATATGCACAGCCACGCTTCTCTCCCACCTCCTAGCTCATTCCCAGAATCTCACATAGAAACAAAACAACAGGAACAACTTATCTTGCTGTGATAACTATCAAACTTATTTTTCTCAATGGCTAATTCCTCATCCAAACAATACTAAAACTCCTAATTATAAACATTTGGATATTTCAGATTTTTTTTTTTTTTTTTAGTTTTTTAGGCATCACTGCAATCTGGTGGTGGGAGTAGGAGGCCCAGCCTTTGCTCCTGTGGAACTGGAATTGAACCTCCCTCCCAGTGGGCTGCAGTCCCACGCACAACCCCTATGCCACCGGGTCTCAGCCCGATATTTCAGATTTTTAACATACACTTTAAAAATTTTTAACCAAATTGTTTTAACACCTTTTCTTTGTTTTTATGATTTCTGTGAGTCAAGAAACAGTGATCCCTAATTACTATAATGTTATTAATATCAAATGTCATGCTAATAATATTAAATTATTCTGCTATGGCGTTCTCATCTCCACCCAGCTAACTATTCTCAGCACACCACTAATCAGTTGGGCAAGTTGTGCCAAAGTTCAGCAATAAATGCAAACTGTAACCACTCCCTAGCTACCTGCCAGGTCTCAATTTATGAAGTATGTTTTCTCAAGGGCAGTTTAAGTCCTTAGGATGGCAGATCACACATAGTGTGTCCACCCAGTGATCACAAAGCACGGTAGCATGTTGATTCTCTTTTTGTTTTGTTTTAGGGTTGGTAGAAGGTATAAGTTAATTAAGTTCATCAGTGTCAGTCATCAAGAATTTGTGATGTCTCCACAGTACACCTAGTTGTTTTGGCAGCACAAAAGAAGTGGAAAAAGTAGGTGTATCCAGATGGCCCTGCTTTTGATTCTTGGACATCCCCATTTTTCCCACTCCTTAAAAATCTATGAGACAAAGCAGTGGTTGTAGGATGGTGCCAGTATTTCAGGAAATGCAGGGACTTCACTCAAGATAAAGCTAGCTGACACAGCCACAACCAACACACAGTCACTGCCCAGAAATGTTATCAAAGTTGAACTTGGGATTAATTTCCATTACATTTGTGGGAGGAACTGAACTACTGAGCATAAGTTAAGAGTCATGGAGGTGAAAGAAATCAAATAAGGTTTTATTGAGAAGCAAGTCCAACCTTTGGAATTTCCTTTCAAAGTAGAATTGTCAGTGCAACAAAAGGTGCCTGCATTTGAAACACAGTACTTGATCTTATGAATCTTACAGTAACACTTAGATGGCATTTTCCATGGTGTCCTGAGAAATGTTGACCCTGACATGTGCTTCAGTTTATCCTCCTCCTAAGTAGAAGACTGTATGAATTAATTTCAGATAGTCATAAATTAGGCTTCATAGAGTTCTCTTTTTTTCTTGACAGCTTCATTAAGCTGTAACTAACAAACAATAAGTTGCCTATGTTTAAAGTGTACATTGTGACATATGTCAGCATAGGCCAATAAAACAATGATGTTATACCCACAATCAAGAAAATGAAAATACTCTAGAAATTCAAATTTTCCATATTCCTGAGTAAGCCCTCCCTTTCACCATTCTTCTCTCTTGATCTACCAGTGATCTATTTACTTCCTGTCATCACAAATTCAGCACTGTTCCTAGAATTTTATATAAATGGAAGCACACTCTTTTTTTGCCTAGCTTCTCTTTGAATATTTAGCTTGCGATTATTCCTTATTGTGGTGTTAACATCTCACACCCCACCCCCTTCTTTTTGATGAATCCTATTTCACTGTTGAGGAGCTCAAACCCCACACCACTGCCATTGAGTTGATGGAGACCCACACATAGAAGCCCTACGCAGTGTCTCTGATATTGTCCTTTTTTTTTTTTTGGCATCACTGCTCTCCGGTGGTGGGAGTAGGAGAGCCCAGCCCCACTGCTGGAATTGAACCTTCGTCCCAGTGGGCCGCAGTGCCGCGCACAACCACTATGCCACCGGGGCTCAGCCCTGGTATTGTCCATTTTTACAGCCTCATCTTATGTTTCTAGTTTTTGGTTAATGCAAAAAAATGATATTTTTCAATTATTTCATTTAAACAAGTAATAGTTAACTTAGGTGAACAGAGAGCTTTACTTATTTCCTTAATGCTTAAAGATTTTAATTTGCTTTGTACTTTTGGAGCACATAGGCTGGGTGCTTTGCCCCTAAGTTTGTATTCACTATTTTTACTATTCAACATGTTCTACAACTCAGCAATTAGCGATACATTATTTCCCTATAGAATCCCATAAAGTCTCATCCATGAGTTTCTTCCAAACACTTCTCTCTTGCTACCAGAATGGTCATTTTTTCTATACTTTACTGCTCTAAGTTCAAAATACAAAGATTACCTCCAAAGTCAAGCTTGCTGTCTTCATATAGAAAGGGGGCACTCTGTTTACAGGTGTCACAACAATTATCTGCTCCTCTATGCCCATATTTTTAATTTGTCTGTAAAGCTGGGTGAGTTTTTGATCTGTGATATTTTTCCCTCCTTGGCTTACTAATTGACCTCTGTATGGAATTTTCTTCTCTACATCTCAGTGAACATAAGACTTAAGTGGAGGCAGAAAATAAACTTATTTTTCAAAGAATCATTTTAGTTGGGGAAGCTGGACCTTCCATACCTCTTTTCTCCACCATCCCTGCTACCTCCCCAGAATATCCACCTCATGTTTCAAGTTCTGTGCGTTATGCCTTTTTCCTTTGCAAGCAAGCATAGTTGTTATTATTAAGTATCATCGAGTAAGTTTTCACTCAAGTCACTCACAGTGACCTTTAGGGAGAACAAAAGGAAACACTGTGGGATCCTGCCCCTTCACAATTGATCCATGCTTGAACCCATTGTCACAGCAATCGTGTCAATCCATCTCTGTGAGGGTCTTTTGTGCTGCAATAATAGTATCACGACTATTATGATTTGCAGAAAATGTTGGTTCATCAGAGCTCTGTTGTAGTCCTTACTTACACAACACCACCTACAGCGGTATTTCCATGTACTTCAAATAAACGTGTGTTTGGAAGCTGGGAAGGTGGCTTGGGAGATAGAATGATGCCACATCCCGAGATCGTGACTCAGGACACCATCTTGCAAGGAGCCTGGCAGGTTAGTGGTGAAGCAGTTGAGTGCTGACCCAAAGATGGGCAGTTTTACCCCACCGAGGGCTTCACAGGCCAAAGGACATGGCGATCTGCCCTTGGAAATACCACAGCCTGGGCAGCCCCATGGGGAAGTTGCGGTCTGTTCTGCCGGGCTGATAGGAGACGGCAGTGACTTCCCAGCACACAGCAAGGGTAACCGCGCCCACGCCCTTGCAGTTCACCACCTGTGCAATCACCCAGCAGCCCTGCTTGGGCAAGAAGCATGGATGAGCAATAGGCCCCAAGGAGGAGGAACCGATGGAGGCAGGGAGAAAATAATAAGTGTTATATCACAGAAATTACAGCCCCCCAAAAAATCTTTTTAAAAAAAGTTTAGCTTGATCACTGGACCAAGTAAAGAATCACATGTGGCTCCACCTTAATGAAATAGGAACACACCTCAAGGTCATGACCTTGAGAAATGAGTGCTCTTAGGGCCCCCCACATCTTTCTCCAGCGTATGTCCTGTTTGTGTGTTTTTCACGACAAAAGTACTCGAAAGGGTTATTATATTCACTGAGTCTCTGTTCCCCATCTCCCCTTTATTCCCTTACTCACTCAAATCAGATTTCATCAAACTACCCTGTATAAACATATCTTACTCAGGTTACTAATGATCAATTCCTTGCCAAGGGTAAATACCCGTTTTGTGACTTATTTGGTCACTTCCTCAGCAGCAAGCAAGACAGTTCATTATGTTCTCTTTGACACACTTTCCTCTCTCGGCAGATTTTTTTTTTTCTGTCTCACACTCACTAGAAGCTCCTGTCTGTCCTTTGCTGGGTCTTCCTTCTGCCCTCCAGAAAGGCTGGAGGACATTATAGGTGTCACCTTGCTTCTCCTTCCTGTTCTGCCAGCACTCTTTCCTTGTTTGGTTTTATTGGCTTCTACGCATGGAAATTCAGTTTGCTCGAGCTCACTTTCTGTCAAACACGCCCCACGCCCTCCCAGATTAGACCCAGCATTATTCAAATTTACTTTTAGAAATGAAAATTAAATCCAGGACAGATAAACCACTCAGGACCAATACTGAGAACAACAACACCAGGAGGATAAGGGGGAGGGGTGGGAAGAAAGGTGGAACTGACCACAAGGATCGACAAATAGCTCCCTCCCAACAGGGTGGAAAACAGACAAGTGGGTGAAGGGAGATACCGGTCTGTATGACACGGAAATAAAATAATGTATCAATTATCAAGGGCTCATGAGGGAGAGAGGTGGGGAGGGGAAAATGAGCTGATACCCAGGGCTCAAGTAGAAAGCAAATGTTTTGAGAATGACAATGGTGACATATGTACAGATGTGCTTGATACCATGGATGGATGGGTGGATTGTGTTAAGAGCTGTACATGCCCCAATAAAATAATTTAAAAAGAAAAAAGTGCTTGTACCCAAACCCAAGGACTGTGGCTTCTCGTAGCAACAGTATAACGAGTGGTGTGCACAGCAAGTGGGCCTTGTCGCCTTTGGGAGGCTGTTTAGTGTGCCTCAGAATGACTGTGAAGGTTCCACAAGCTTGGCAGTGGGCCCAGTGGGAGTCAGGGGCTATCATGCGGTGATTGCTGGGAGCTGTGTGTTTCTCCTTCCCTGCAGACCAGGACATGGGTGCTCGTCAGTGAGCTAGGCCCCATTCCATCCAAATCATGAAGGTGGAAGCGATTGCAGGCAGCAAGTGCCGCCTGCTGAGTCAAGCAGTTCCATGACTCCAAAGTCAAGTTCCTGCTGCCCAGATGTGGCACCAGCACAAGCCACACTTCACCACCAAGCGGCCCAACACCTTTTTCTAGGCACAGACCTACCCACCCCAAGTCTACCCAATAAGCGCTTTGGGGATCGGCAAAAAAATTAAAAAATGGAAAAAAAATGAATAAAAGACTTGATTTCATTTGTAAAAAAAGAAAGAAAAAAGTGAAATGAAAAGTAGCTTCCTCCCAAATACACAAAAGCTAATGAATAGCAGGTTCATGTTAACCAAACAGTGAATTTAGAAAAGCAAATTCAGATGAGAGTGACAATCTACTCACAAAACAGGAAAAAATATTTTTAGAACTGTTCCAGATAATAAGGTGACATGACTACCAACTGATAATTGTAAAGAAGTATTTGAAATACTTGAAAATAGCATGTTACGTTATGGAACAAATAATAAAGTCATTTAGCAAAACAAATTTTAATCTACATTGACGAGTTAGTTCTTCATCCTTCAATATCTTTTCTAATCTTTCTTCTAAGCGTGAACTTTAATCTCTACATCTCATAGAAGGTACAATGCCCAACAAGATTTGACTTAAATACTGGGCCATGGAACTCACTGAGTCATGGAAATGATTCTGAATCCGCTTATACAGATTCACTTTAAGGTGGGATAAAAACCAAAGCCATTGCCAGAGATTCGATTCTGACCCACAGTGTGATCGGGACCTAGTGAAAGGGCTCTATACGGTTTCTGAGGGTGTAAGCATTTACAGAAACAGACGGCCTCATCCTTCTTCCATGGAATAGCTGGCAGGTTAGAACTTCTGACCTTTCAGTGAGCAGTCCAACACGAACCCACTCAACCACCAGTGCTCCTTCAACATGGATACAAAGTACATGAAATGAACCCTATAAACATGTTAGGGTAAGTCAAGTTAGGCACATAAAGGGAGAATTTAGAGATTCTGATCCTTGCATGATAACCTGAGCTCAGCTGTTCGGCTAAAATTCAGGAAGCTGGAGTTCTCTAATTTTCCTGACAATCCCAAACAAAAAAGTCTGCCCATAATTCTGTATTTTACCATAACTTCCCTAATAAGAGGGGAAAAGGAGAGCTAATGAAGATAATTTATCTATGTTCATTTGGAAAGCTGACCAAAAAAATTGGTGGACTGCCTACTTGTGATTTTTCACATACCAGAACAACTTATCTCACACTGATGTGTTCCTTCTTCCCATCAGAGGCACTAACAAGCCATATTTTAGAATGTAACCATTGACATAAAGTTTTATTTGAATGTTAACATTTGCTACAATAAAACCATTTCTAGCAAGAAAATTCAATGATACTTTCCAGGGATTGCTAATTCTCAGAAAATTGTTCCTGATAGTCTACCTATACAAATCTTCCTTCTTGCTTTAAATTATCTTGTGGTCAGGGGAAACAAAAATAAAACTACTCAAATAATATCTCCATGGTCTCTCTTGTTAGTAGTTGCCATTTAGTTACTTCCAGCTCATGTCCAAGAGCACTAGACTATTGCAATTCATAATAGGGTTTGCCTGGCCTGTTTTTCTCATCTGCTACAGTCCAGAAGCTTTACTGAACCCACTTCAACATCACAGCAACTCACAAACCACCACTGACAGAGGACTGGGGGTTGTCGTTGAAGAGCATTGGTTTCTGTGGCTACCACATGATACTTCTATTATTTACTGTTCTCAATCTGTACATAAAAGCTTGTTTCTCTGAGGAGATCCAGGGACCGGCATCATTGGTATCACCAGAGAGTTTATTATAAATGAGAAAATTCAGACATCAACTTGGACCTAACAGTGTTTATAATAGGGTTTTTGATTATGATTTATTAAATGTAGATCACCAGGACTGTCATCAAAGGTGCCTCTGAGTACACTCAACTCTCCAAATTTTCTTTTAATAGTTGACGATAATAACCACTTGCACCATAATTTTACTACTTTAAGACATTATGGAATGTGATCATTGTTTTGTCTGATCTGAAATTCCGAGTTCATTGTGATAGCCCAGTCTAATATAATATTTCTAGTTCTTTGTGATAACTCAGTTCAATATAATATTTCAGGCTATTGGAGTTCCAATGTCTTACAACTCAAAACCATCAGAAACTCACTGTTATAACATGTAGGTTCCTGGGTTTCTAATGCCGAGGTCAGCAGTTTGAAATCAGTAGCTGTTTGAAGCCTCCCATAAACAAACAAACAAAAAACCGATGCTTTTTACTCCCATAAAAGTTTACAGTCTCTAAAACCCCAGAGGGAAATTCTGTTCTGTTGTATAAGGTCTCTCTGAGTCTGAATTGACTTCATGGCAATGAATTGTCAATCATGATAATTATTTTGCTTTACCTTTTGATCAGAGAGAGTGATGTTCAGCTCTCAGAATGGAAAGTGTGCCTGCTTATTGTCTGATTTCCATTATCTTTTTGTAAATGTTCAATGTGCCTGCAACTAATCTGAATTTGCTATTCAAAATGGCACCATGAACACTTGTACCTTAATACCCACTACAAACTTAGGCTTATTTTACATAAAACTTGCAGTCCAGGTAGATATGTCCTAGAACTGATATTGAATACAGCAACTGTCACCAATCTCCATGGACGGCCATTTCTCCCCTAAGGTGTGGAGAATGTCCCCATAGAACACTGAGAATGGATGGGTATGTAGTAGCTAAGTGGGGGAAGCATTTTGAAGCACCATCCCTTTTCTGAGACTAATTTTTCTTTCCCATCTATTCAAACAACTGATAAACTATGAAGGGCATTTGACTATTACAAAATGTCTTAGAGAAATGGAGATAATTATCTTCATCTAACCATACTGTGTTCTATATTGCCTCTCCACACACACACACACACACACACACACACACAGGAATCATTAACAAAATAAATCAAATCAAGCACATGTTTAGCAGAGGAGAAGAGTTTGTGTAGAAGAGTTCCTGTGGTTAATAATGGGCAGAGCATTTTTGTGCTCTAGACTGGAGCACACCCTGTCCTCAAAGTGCTGAGAAAGCCCTTCCCACTTTACATAGTCTTCTGTTTGTTAAACTTATTAATTGCCTGTGATACACGGCCTACACCAGTGGTCATTACTCATTAACTTCTCTGCCCAAACCAGTGTGCTAACTTAAAGCTTTATGATGACAGGGAAGGATTTCACTGAATCTGTGCAAGAAACCATGAGGAAAGACCCTTACTGAATTGAACATTATCCATAGATGGACAATTAGTGGAGAAAACAGTAAAGTGGATAGAGAAAAATATGTGAGTAAAGAAGTTTTAGATAACACAGGGAGGAGACCTTAGAAGTGCTGGGCATCTTATAATTTCTCAAACTTTTTGGATTTTTTGATGTCTTCTTAAATGCTGTGACTTCAAAGGTATGGAGGTTATGGCTTAGGAAGAGAGGGTGGTAAGGGAACGCTTTCCCAATGGTGGTTTTTGTGAGGTACCCTGAAGTTGGTTCCAACTTCTATGAACCCAATGTATAACAGACCCCAGCTCTGCCTGTCCTGTGTCATCCTCACAATCGGTCTTAGCTTTGAGCCCATTGTTGCAGCCAGTGTGACAGTCCGTCTTGTCAAGGGTCTTCCTCTTCTTCATTGCCCCTCCACTTTACTACACATGTTCTTCTCCAGGGATGGGTCTCGCCTGCTACCCCGTCTAAAGTTCATGAGATGAAGTCTCCCTATCCATGCTTCGAAATAGGATTCTAGCTGTACTTCTGACATCTCTACGTCCTCTGTTGTTAGGCACTGGTGAGTCAGTTCAAACTCAAACTGACCCTGGGGACAGCAGAGTCAAATACTTCCAGTCCTTAAGTGGCCCTCACAATTATTCTTCTGTTTGAGCCCACTGTTGCAGTCACTGTGTCAATCCATTTTTCTCACTGCCCTTCTACTTTATCAAGTATGATGTACTTCTTCAGAAACGGATCTTCTTGACAGCATGTTCAAAGTATGTGAGATGGAATCTTACCATCCCTGCCTCTAAGGAGTATTCTGGCTGTATGCCTTCCAAAACCAGATTTGTTTGTTCTGGCAGTCCAAACTACTTTCAATGTAGTTCACCAGAACCATCATTCGGACACACTGATTCTCCTTATTGATTCTTCTTCAGTCTTCTTTCTTCAATATACAACTTTCACATGCCTGAGGCAATTGAAAATAGTAAAGCTAAGGTCAGGGGCACCTTAGCCCTCAAAGGAACATTCTTTCTTTTCCACACGTTAAAGAGGACTTGGGCAGCAGAATTACCAATGCAGCACATTCTATAATCACTTGAGTGCTTCTTCCAGGAGCACTGATTGTAGAAGCAAGCAAGACCAAATCCTGAGCAACGTCAACCTTTTCTTCATTTATCATGTTGTTAGTAATGGTCTAGTTAGGAAGATTTGGGTCTTTACATTGCATTGCAACCCTTACTTAAGGTGATCTTTATCAGCAAGGGCTTCAAGTTCTCTTGATTTTAAACAAGCCAAGATAATGTCAAGTGAATATTACAGTTTGCTATGTCTTCCTTCGATCTTAATTTCATAAAGCCCAGCTTGTGGGAAAGCATGTTCAGCAAACAGATTGAATAAGTATGGTGAAAGGATACAAACCAGATGTATACCTTGTTCTCCAGGCTATCCCCAGTTTGTTATGATCCACACGGTTGAATGCCTTTGCAAATTGTCATCTAGTCAGCTCCAAATGATAACAGCCCCTTTTGTACAGAGTGGAACTTTGTCAGCGATCGCTTCAAAGCAGATCACCAAATTTACTGCTGAGGCACAACGGGGTGGAGTCAAATTATTAATCTTTTGCTTATTAGTTAAGTGTCTATTAATTTAGTGCTTAACAATTTCTACCACCCAGGGACTCCGAAACTAGAGTGAGTATCAATCAAGCAGACCAGGTAACAATACATATAAGCTACTTGATCATCACAATGGGGATTTCTTGTGGGTTGGGATGGATAGAACACGGAGAAGGATTTGGAAATCTATATACTAGTGTGTAGATTTTGACAATAACACTGCAGAAATGTACTTTCAACCCCAAAATAATCTCATCATGAATTTATCCCAATTAACTAAATTTACCAGTTTGTCTAGAGAAAGGACTTCACATTAAAAATAGAATTAATATTCAAGCATAGGGAGTATAATAAAAAGCAAGCTATTATCAAAGAAAGCAAAGAATGGTAAGGCTTAGCACATAGCAAGCCTTAAATTGCTCTTTACGATGGCATATTTTGATTTGTGACTCTAGTGAACTCCTAGGTGTTTTCAAGGTTTTTATTCTGTTTCAAATAGAGGGCAAAAGCTTAAGACTTCCCTCAAGTTTTGGTGATAGCCGAGTTCAAAGCAGTTCTCACTTTGCCTGAGGATATCAACAAATGATACGAGTTTATCCAAGTAACAATAGAGTCCTGGTGGTGCTTTCTGATAGACAAGATGAGGATAACTGCTTCCAGGAAGAGTAATAGCACCAGACATCCTAAATAGGGCTGCTATGCATGAACTCAATGGAAGTAAGTTTGGTTTGGGGGGGCAGTGGTGGTTCATTGAAGTCATAAGACTTCAATTTCTTTTACATCTTGGTGAGACTGAGAAAGACAGAGAGAAATAGCTTGTGAGAGGAATTCATAGAGGTGAAAGATAATTTATTGTATAAGAACAAGAGGTCTTGTGTCACGTTGCTTGCATTTGAGTTCTAGCTCTGTCTCTTCTTTGCTGTGTAAACTTGGGGGAGATCCTTCAACCCTCCTGTTCTTCTCATATATGAGCTAGACGTTAAAGAATCTACTTAATAGGGCCATTGAAAGGGATGGACAGATTAAGGCAGGCACAGTGTGTTACAACAGTGTAAGAGAAACTGAAAGTGCTCAATGAAAGTAAATACATATAAACCCCCCACTGCCATTGAGTGGATTCCAACTCAGAGTCAGCCCAGGCAGGGTTTCTGAGACTCTAAATCTTGACAGGAGCAGGGCATTTGATCATCTCTCTCTTTAGAAGCAACTGGTGGATTTGAACCACTGACCTTGTTAAAAGTTAACTTTGTTGAACTTAGTTTTTACTCACAGCACCACTAGTGTACCAAGAGTTGGTATCAAATCCCCATGAGTTGGACTTGCTGACAAGGGTTTGTTTGAATGGTTTTGCTTGGGAAGTTTGCACAGGTATGCCTTATTTAAGAACCAGTGATCATTTGAAGATGTCCCTCCAGGACTTTAAAAGTAAAATATCATGGGTATGTTGCTCCAAAAATTCCTACTGACTATTTATAGCTGTTATTGAGTGATATTATATTAGCTCATATTAAATCACACTGTTATGCAGAAAGCATAGTTTTGGATTTCATGCTCTGGGAAAGATGATTAGCTTTCCACTGAAATCCATTCTTTCCCCAGGCAGATAGCTAGTCTGTGTTTCCCAGACTCTCCATGCTAGAGTTACCCTCAGTGTGATTTCCCAAATGACTGGCTGATGACACAAAGGAATATGATTATTTAGGGCCCTCGTGGTGTCCTGGACTATGTATCGGGCTGCTATCAGCTCAGTCAGTAGTTTGAAACAACAAACTACTCTGTGGGAAAAGGTCTAGATTTTCTATCCCCGTAAGGAGTGACAGGCTTGGAAATTTTACTCTGTCCTCTTGGATTGCTGGGTATCTGAGTCAATACCACAGCAGTTTGAATGTGAGTGTTTTGATATTCAAGTGTATTTCTTATGAGAGCTGAGCATACTTGAAATATGTACACCATATTACATGGTCTCATTAAAATCACATGGGAATAGTGATACCATAACTTCATTTTAATACTCTTTACTTGGTCAAATTTGCTTTTACATGAACTATTACTTAGAAGTTTCACAATCATCTATGAAAATCAATGACCATGTAAAATATACATAAATACAATTTTAACATCACCACGGTAAGATAAACAGAGAAAACTCTAATTGAAAATAAAATAAATATATATATATCACACTTGTCCTATCATTCAATAGAAGATTCAACAGAATCATTAAAACATGAATGAAACAAACCCAGGATTGATGAACCTACACAGACAAAAGAATAGGGATTTTAGGATGGGGGTGGGTGAAGTGCAGTGAGGGAGGGGGATGTAAAAGGGAAAACATGCCAAGGAGTCCAGGAAGCAAAAGAATGTTTGGAAACTGTGGTAGCAATTGTGTAATTTTGCTTGATGCTATTGAACTTGATATGATACATGTAGTAACTTCCAATTAATAATAACTTTTTTAAAAGCAAAGGAATGACACAGAAGTTCAACTTCAAAAATGAGGAGGTAATAAGCAACTTTGAAGGTTAATTTTTGTGGCTCAAATTACCAGTGATAAATGTGAATGGAAATATTAAAGTTGTCCTTACCTGCTAAAGATGACATATTAATTATGATACCACCTTCACCTCCATTTTGCTTGCTCATGTAATCCAAACCAAGATAGGTTCCACTGATAACAGAAACCTAAGTCAGAGTTGTAAGTGGGGAAAAACCAACATAGTCATTAGCCTTTATCATCGGTTCAATACCCAAAGTCTTGTTGCTACTAACATGTAGCAAATCTTATTAATACAGAGTTCTGAGGGGAATATTTTCTCTTTCTCTTTCCCCTTCATAAAATGCTCATCAATTACTCTGGATTTTTTTCTCATTTGCCAGAATGGTTGTGGAGTATCTCACATTGCTGTAAACCTTGCCTCTCACTGCCCAATATGAACTCTATGACAGAGGTTATGTTTAAACAATGTTTTGTCAGTTTAACCAAAGATTCACAATCTTTAAGAATGCTATTCTTCATTCTTTTTCTTGTCTAAGTATTAGTCACAAAATCAACTTGTCTTTCTCAGCATTTGCCTTGAATGTCCAGCTCTTGCCCCTTCATCTAGTCTGGGATCATCAAATCTATTATATGGTGTATGCTTGATTTCCTATACCCTTCACTCTTTATATTTCTTGTACAATTTGATTTTGCTTTTGCATCCATCTCTCCTCCATGTAGAAGAGAGGATGGTGTTCTCCTCAGCTTTAGTTTAGACAGTGACTTATCAAATCCATTTGTGGAAATCTCATTCTCTTTGCCAGCTTAGGAATGGGCACATGAGTAACTAGATCCGAGGAAAAACTAGGGAGGTAGGGGAACTGGATTGTTTCACTACGGACATTTTCTTGCTATTAAGAAAACCATGGAGAGATGGTTATATTGCCATTTTTGCATCGCTAGGTGTGCCTACCATAGCTGAAAAAAAGCAGTCACATCACAAGCATCTTAAAAGTGAAGTCAAAGGTGCCCTGTGGCTTAGTGTTGGGCTGTGGATCTCAAGGTCAGCAGCTTGAAACTACCAACCACTCCACTCATCTACCCCTGGGAAAGACAAAGCTTTCTGCTCTTCTACAGAGTCACAGTCTCGGGAACTACTCTGTCATTTAAGGTCGCCATGTGTCACAATTGACTGGATGACAGTGAGTAAAAAGATGACGTCCACACAAAGAACAGTGGGTGGGAGGGATGAAGAGAGCGCGGGTCCTGATCAGAACACTGAGCATCAGTATCAAAAGCCCTGAGCTCCGTGTTAGGTGAGATCACATGACTCCTCCACTTTGAATGTCACTATTGTGACTTAAAATTTGGTCTTTCCTCATCTGTCCTTCATTTAACTGTATTCATCATTGCTTATACCAATCCATGCAATGGCTTCATCCGCTTTGTTCCTTACCTCCCTATACAAGCACTCTCCTGTTTTCATTCCAGCATTTTAGAATTCTGCACTTTACCAAAAACAACTGTCGAGATGGAAATGATATATGACACCCTAGGAATGCGTCTCTCTTCCAGTTCAGACTTTTGAAAGTGAAAAATTACTCTTCCTATTTCTGACAATTTAATTCTATGTTTTATGGCCTTTGAGTACAATAGAGAGAGTAATATAATAGATGGCTAATTAAAACTGAGGGCAGTTTATCTTCTTTTTAGTAAAAAAAAATTTCTCTTGGGTTTTGCCTTAAGCATTCAGCTATGCTTTGTTTACATAACAATTGAGATTCTTTTCACTTAAG
Source organism: Nesogale talazaci (assembly GCA_004026705.1). NCBI lineage: Eukaryota > Metazoa > Chordata > Mammalia > Afrosoricida > Tenrecidae > Nesogale > Nesogale talazaci. Next base: position 34,060 of record PVJH01010146.1, on the reverse strand, counting down.
CCACAAGACAGTTTGATATATGTAGGTTTAAGAGGAATGAGTAAAATCTCCATGTGACTCCTTTAAAAAAGGATAACTAAAACATTTATTGTTTATACAAGAGGAAAAATGTAGATGGCTAAAATTACTGAAGTCAGTTAAATTCTGTGAGTTTCTGAACAAGTCTCTAGCATGTCTGAACAGAAGTACTATTTACATGTATTGGCGCTATGCTTTTCTTCTCAGGTATTTACAGCTTTGCTGACACCTTGCTTTTGTGTTTTCAACATCTACAACATGCAGCCAGGTTGGAAATTAGGGAAGGTTTAAGCTGTATTTTTAATTATTAAAAAGCATGATTTATTGCCAGGTCTTTAGGAAAGCAGAAAAGGGGATTATTTTTCTCATACATTATCAATTTAAGAACTAAAGGAAAGCATTCTTAGGGTGAATCTATCAACAAGATCTAATGTGTATGTTTTTAGTCTCTTTTTACTATAACAATATCTTATTCTCAATCATATATGAAACAATTTTTCATTAAAAGATAGAAAATATTTTTGTTATAATTTGAACTTACATTCTTTTTATATATTAAATCAGTTTATTAGGGGCTCGTATAACTCTTATCACAATTCACACATACATCCATGTGTCAAGCACACTTGTACATTTGTTTCCCTCATCATTCTCAAAACATTCGCTGTCTACTTGCGTCCCCGGTATCTGCTCCTCATTTTCCCCCTTCCTCCCTATACCCCTTCCCCTTTGAGCCCTTGATAGATATAAATCATTATTATTTTGTCATATCTTAAATTGAGGAACATCCCCCTTCATCCACTCTATGCTGTCCATCCCAAAGGGAGGAGATTATATGTAGATCCTTGCAATCTCTTCTCCTTTTTCGACCTCATGTTTCTGTCACTCTCCCATTACCACCCTTCTCACCACTGGTGGTTATCAATGGAGATAGTGTCTGGGGCCCTAAAGACTTGAAGATAAACAAATGGCCATCTGGCTGAGAAGCAACAAAGACCAAATGGAAGAAGCACAGCAGCCTGTATCATCAGCTTTCTTTGCCACATTTGCTTATGTGCACCTGCTTTGTCTACAGCGATTGTGTCAGAATAGGCTGGCATTCTTCTTCCATGTAGGCATTGCTGTTTCTCAGCTAGATGGCCACTTGTTTATCTTCAAGCCTTTAAGACGCCAGGTGCTATATCTTTTGATAGCTGGGGACCATCAACTTTCTTCACCAAGAAGTTATATTCTCGAGCAGTAATTTATACTTATATTTTACAAGTTGCATTATTATATCAAATAGTAGTGTTTCAGTATATTTCTTGAAGTCTAAGAGGTAGAGGCAGGAAGAATTTAAGGGAATCTTGCTAATCAGTAATTTCTGCCATCTCTATTTTTTTCTTTCAAGTATGTATGGGATAGTGAAAATGAAGAAAATGTCAGTTTTGATAATTTGAAAAATAATTGCAATAGTTTGAATTACTATTATGCAAAATACTACATGGGTGTTTTCTGTCCATTATAGCACATTATAATTCATATTGGTTTAATAATTCTCAGAGGTAAGGAGCTTATCATCCATCTTCATAAATTGGGAAATATAAGATCAGACATTATATAATAGCTTATAAATTGTAGAGTCAAAATCCAGTTGTAATTTTCACTAATTCCCAATGCCATCCTTTCTATTGCAGATCTTGAATGAGCTAGTGTATTTGTTGTAGCAAGAGTCATCATCATCATCTTCAGTGATAGCTATCAAGTTTGTTTAATTTTCATACACTGATAAAGAAAGAACTGAATCTATACTTATATGTCCAAACTACAGTGTAAGTCTCACCGGGATTATTTTGCTTTATTTAAGTTTCCAGAAGTTAAAGTATTAAAGGTACACTTTAGGGTTTCTTTAACTCATTCTACTTCTGTGTAATTGCTAGAATGATAAAATCTCTTTCATTCATGAACATTCTTCAGCAGCTAGGAATAATGTGATTGGTTTTAGACTCATGAAGAACCATGGGATGGTCTAATGGAAAGAAAAGACTAGGGAGAAGTTTTGTGTGTTCTTTGTGTGGGAAGAGTGGTGTGATTGTGTGAGTGAAGAAGGAGAGATATGTTCAGTAAAGTGTAAAAAGGGAAGGGCAGATGATATGCTTGGTAACATTGAAGCATGAGGAAGGCATCCAAGCATTGTGTTAAAACACAGAAAGGAATATCCCCAAATGGGATAGATCATATAATTCCAGTTGATTGATCCAATTAATTCGACAGCTACTGTGTGAGGACACAAAACAAGAATTTTGTTTTGTGCATATGAATGTGTGAATTTTGAATGTGCATATGAACAAAAACGCTATTAGTAACTTTTTATAATGGTGACTATTTGGGAAAACAGTACAGCTAAATTGTTATAAGTTTTCAGAATAGTGAGAAGCAGTTGGTTAAGGGTTTTATCTCAGTGCTTATTCTCTGACATGGGCAGTGGCATGAAACATATTCAAATCAGCACAAATAAAATGGACTATATCCAAGGAACTGAACTCATACAGTTGGAGGTCAAACATAAATCATTTTATAAACCACAGACAAACATTTGAAGTTCAGTTTATAGACAGTTAAGTTGGAAGGATAATGATTGGTCAAATTCCAATCTACACTTTAATAAGTGTAAGCAGGAAGAAAAGTAGGAAAATTTAAAGTTATATATGGATAACAAAGGTCATGTGTTGTTTTTTTGCATGTGGACTAAAACGAAGTGGGATTAGAGCTGGGGTGAAGAGAAGGAGTAATCTATCTAAGCACAGTCTAAGGAAAAGTGAAGGCTGGCTCAACTTCAATGATGAAAGGGCCAGGAGAGTTGGAAATAGCAGAAGATGTCACAATAAAATGTCCTTGTTCTTTCATAATTGCTGATCTGTAAAAAATATAGGAGCATTCTGTTCTGAAGCAGGTGTTTACTCACCTTCTGTACATAAAAGTAAGTAATATATTTCCCCCTCTCATCTGTAGCATAAAAGCAACTCAAATCCTATCATCTTTGTGATATTAATCTCTTCTCTTTTCACTTTCATGAACCTCAACCAACCCACTTCCACCGAGTTAATTCTGACATATAGCGACCCTAGGTAGAGTTTCCAAGGCTTTCTAAATCTTGCCCCAAACAATTTGTGGGGTTGAGGTGTTAATGTGTGATTCGTCATCAACACCCACCCACCAATGCCATGAGGGCTCCCTCTTCACTCTCATAGTTATTTATATTAATTCTAATCCTCCCACACCGTGCTTTTAGGGAGAAAAGAAGAAAGTCATAAAGTCAGCTATCCATTATGAATGCACCAATTGTGGGAACCTCCTATCCCATCACTCATTATCTGTGAAATTGTAGGGACTACTGAATGAACTCTTCGTGGTAGAATTGCTGTTGTGCTCATAATTGGGTGTGACCCGTAGACATCCCATGCACAGAAGAACGGAACAGTGCCTGGCCCTGCGCCTTTCTCAGCACGGTCCTTACGCTTGAGCCCACTATTGCCGCCGTCCTGACATTCTTCTCTCTCCCCGGGAGCCTTTCTCTTTTTCACAGCCCCTCAATTTGACCAAACATAAAGTTCTTCTCTAAGGATTAGTCTCTGCTGACTACATGTCCACAGGGTGTAAGGTGAAGTCTCATCCTCTTGACCTCTTAGTACAAGTACCGGGAGAAAGTTGCCAGGCAATTTGTGTATTCCACTAGGACAGTTTGAGCGACATACGCTTGTAAAAATAAATCCTTAAAAATCCCCAATGAGGTGTCGGTGGTTGTTAGGGACTGTGGGGTTGGTTCTAACTCACAGCAAACCTACAGACAGTAGTTCTTGCCCATCCTCACCACTGCTGCTATGGTTCAGCCCATGGTTGCAGCCACTATGGCAAGCCACCTGTTTGCCTTTCTCTCTTGTACTGTCTTTCTATTTTACCAAGTACAATGCATATCTGACACTTTTTGTCTTAGCAGACAAAGGATATAATTAAACGTCATTTTTAACATGTGAGGAACAGCCATCAAAAATTAAGTATAAAATGATGGTTTTCTTACAGGAAGAGAAAATTTTTAAAACATGCTTTTGAATTTAGCAAAAGACAGAAAGATAGAAATCATAAAAACAAAAGAAAACTTAGTAAAAAGAAAAGATGTACTACCATGGATAAAGGAAGTCCTGGCTGTTGTTATTGTATGATGGTTTCGTTGTTTGGGACTCATGGGGACCCTATGTCCAGCACAACAAACACTGTCTGGGAGCAGCACTGGGTAGCGCCCATGACCACCAGAGGCAGTGATGCCAAAAAAACAAAACAAAAATAACCAAAAAACTATCTCGCCTGACCCACCCTCACAATTGTTTCTGGTAAAAGAGTAAAGAGTCAAAATAGACATAATGCATTAAAGTCAGAGATGAAAATCAGATGTGTTTCAATGTGAGTTTTGAAAAGGAGATGATACAATATAGTGTCAAGAAAAATGTTTATAGTTCAAAATAATGCAGTGGAAAAGATGTACCTAGGTAAATATGACATAAATGAAAGTGATGGGGTGAACAATTTATGTAAGGAAATGCACAATGGATCAAAAAGTCCATAAAAGAGAGTGGAGGTACAGCATAAATTACCTAAAGATCAAGACCTTGTAGTCATCATCAACATTTACGTTCCAGATATGATAGGCTTTTAATACATAAAAAGGCTCTTAACTGATGGAATTACTAGGCTAGGTAAGAAAAGTTAATAACTGTCATTGGAGACATGAATATATTCTGGTAGCAAATGATAGGTCAAGGTGACAAAAGCAAAGATATAAATCAGCATACAAACCTGACAGAAAAACTATAAGGGTGAAGAAAAAAAAGATAATTGAATTTCTAAGTACATAATGTAGGTAATTAAATCAGATAGCAACTAACATGCTTCAGAGCAGTATTACATATTAATATAGTGTGGTAAAGCAATATCTAGTCAAGAAATAGCAATATCCTTTACCTTCAGAAAACATTTCATTTTATTTCATTGCCACATTAGACGAAATCATAGAAATGTCTCCATGCAGGAGACATTTTCACTGGCTAACTTGATAAAATGTTTTGAAATATTAGGAAAGAAGTGAGGTTCCTTAGTGACAAGCATAATTATTTAAAACACTATGACACAATGGCATCTATGTCTAGACATAAGAGAAGGTAGTTTACCATCATCGAAACTGTACTAGAGTTTCTGGCCTACTTAATGAGATGAGAGAAAGAAATTTGAGGCATAAAGATATGATCACTTAGAAAGCTCTAAGAATATCAATAGGGCAAAATGAAGTAAAAGGAAAATTTCAAACAAGATCCAAGGACAAACTTCAAGAATTTATTAGAAAATGACATAGCATGGAAAGATTTTAATAGACTAGGAGGCATTTAGGAATAATCTTTATAAGAAATACAGAGGAGTTTTATAGTTAAAAACAGTTATATTCAACAAAGTTATCTAAAAATGGCCTAACAAAATGAATAGCTTGACTTTAGCCTGGTAATCATATAGGTCTCTCCAAAATAATATACGTATACATATATTTATTCCCCAACTAAATAATAGAGTTCTAATCAGAATCCCTAAAAGATTGTAAGAGAAATCCCATTTCAAGTTGTTTTGACTTTAAATGATTTAGGAACACTTAAGATAGATTTTAAGAAGAGCTGTCAAAGAACACCTATGCTATAAAAGAGCACACGTTGTTCTTAAGTAAAGGATTGGGGGCATCTGTCAAGTGTGGGAAGCAGCTTTGCTCTTTTCTTGGCGGGGGGCGGGGGGATTTACAGATTCAGCTCCTGTGTAAGGTAGTAAGATCCTCATTCTCTCGAACAAAGTATATTATTACAGAAACTCACTCATAATTTTAATTCATTTCTTGTCTTTAAGACAAGACATATGTTGATTACTAAGAGAAGAAAAAAAAAAAACATGTTATCTAGCAAGGTCCCGAATTCAAACAGTTTGTTTAGTTCTACAGAGATATCACAAAGTACAAGGTCACTCCATATGTTTGCATACACCTTGTACTTCATGTGACCTTTCTTTGCAAAACTAAAAGGAAATGTCTTGTTGAGGGCAAAGACGCCCCAGGCCTGCTCAGCCCTAAGAATCCATGTTGGCTAAATTCTGAATGTGCTAAATCCCAGTGCCTTCTTCTTTATGAAATGTGGTAAACTCATGATATACAGGATAAAAGAATGTTTTTATTCTTTGATTCCACCTTCTTATAAGATAATGTAGGACTATATAATCATCAACTCATAGAAAATACCAACACAGATATGTAGAAATTACATACATACAAAGATCTTCAAGATAAAAATCTCAAAAATTCAAATGTTCAATCTTCCTTTAAGTTTGTTTTGGCTTCTTAATATCTAATTAATATTTATTTCTAAACTAAATTAGAGAGATTTACACACGTTTTCTATAAAATTTTGTATAATAAATATTTCTGCACCTTGTGTCATGGAGTCTCTGCAATTTTAGACATATGTCAATAATGATTGTGGGTCTGTTCAAATAAGAAGTATAAGCACTAGGGCTGAGCCCCGGTGGCGAAGTGGTTGTGCGCGAGACTGCAGCCCACTGGGATGGAGGTTCAATTCCAGCAGTGGGGCTGGGCCTCCTACTCCCACCACCGGAGAGCAGTGATGCCCCCCCCTCCAAAAAAAAAAGTATAAGCACTAAAATTTGAATGAAATATTTTGTATTCTTGTTAACTTTTTGTTCTAACCATTAAGTAGGCAAACATCATTTTTAGCTTGTCCTTGAACCAAACTCAGTGCCATTGAGTTGAATCCAACTCTTCATAATCCTACACGACAAGGTAGAACTGTCCCTCTGGGTTTCTGAGACTTTTTGCAGGAGTTGAGTGCCTGCTCTGTTCAAACAAAATTGCATTCACAGGGATGATGTCAATTTTAAATTTGCATCTAAAACATTTTTATTTAATATTTTATTACAGATTCATTTTTATAACAAGAAGTTGAGTGCCTTCCTAGTTGTGAAAAGGACTGCTTTTCCTTATTTTGTTTTTCCTACATTCAAGTTATTATAAATTGTTATTTTCTCTGTAGGACCATCAGAAACTTGGTTTTTGTTAATTTGAAAAGCATCACATTCTTGAAAAATTTCAGGTAAAAAAATTATGTCTAGCTTAGCTTACCAAATTAATCTGCAGCGTTTTTTCCCAGTTTTTCTCATCATTCACTCCAGCATTATTGACCAAAATGTCCAGTTTTCCAAAGTGATCTACGACTTTCTTAAATGTATCTAATTAAAAAAGAAATATAGGTATCATCATACTTTTCTTATGCACATAGATATTGTAGCCCTTGTCATGGAATTATTTTTCACTTATCAACCCTCCAAGTGAAAATTACATCCACAAGTTGTACCAAAATGCCTTTCTTCTCAACCTATGGTCCACAGTTTAGCATCATCAGAGCTACTTGGGACCTTGTTAGACATGCACAGTCTACAACCACCACAGTGTTAACAAATCACAGGTGATCCTCAATGGTCTTCGTAAGGGATTTGTAGGCACATGAGATTCCAGAGGCCACAATTTGATGGACTGCATTTTAGAAAATAGAGCGTGCTTAGTAAGGACTCTGTGTCTCTGTGACCCTGGCATCTATTTCTTTGTCTCCAAGAGGGTATTACTGGAGCTGTGGTAGCACAGTTGGCCTATTCGCTGCATGGTCAGCTGTTTGGAAGCACCCACTGCTCCTCTGGCACGGCACGCTCAGATCTCATTAACATGCCAGGAACTGCCTACAGTTCTAATGAGTTAAAACTGTTGCCATTGTTTTCTTACTACAGATTCTGCATAGGTTACGTTTATCAAAGCAGCTCTGTGGCATAGCTCAGACACTGTGCTGCTAATCCCACGGTCAGCAGTTCAAGCCTGCCAGCCACTCCATGGAAGAAGGATGTGGCAACTGCTCCGGTCAAAATTTGCAATCTCAGAAACACTAAGGAGAAACGCTCTCCTGTCCCACAGGGCCACTTCGAGTCAGAATTCAGTCAAAGGGGTCACTGTATAGATAGCAACTGTGGTTCTTTCTCACAAAGCTGATCTCCAGCTCAACATATGGATTTCTTTTTTTTTTTTAAATAGACCGACCTAAATTTCATTTTGATCGAGACAAAAATAAAACAAGCAATAATCGCAAGACACATTTAGGAGGACATGAGCCAATCAGTTCCTAAACAGATAAATGACTGTGGAGGTTAATGGCAAAAGCGCTATCAAGTTGTTCATGTAAGTGCCTTTACATGTATGGTGCTAGCTGGAAACAATAGCAACCATACTCCAAACTTTCTCACAGATGTTCAAAATCTGCTCCATAAAATGTTACACTGGTTGAGGTGTTAAGTCCTTCAGTAGAAAGCAAGTAGGGACTACTCAAACTATGATTCTTGTATTGTGTTTTAAATATATTCTATTTTTCTAACCACTGCATCAAGAGTCAGTGCTTATTGGAAACAATTGATAATGCATCCTAATATTTCTGACATATCACAGAGTCTTCATATGTACTGTCTAGTTTTCATTCTGATATTATATGCTATGGTAATCTCTCTAATTCAATCTCTCTGTTAACAATTTACTTACACACGCAAGAAGCTATTTCTAAATAATCTCCAAAAACCTTTACACCTCTATATTTTTATTTCAGTGATGTGACCCTGGACACATGTATAGACAGTTTTAAGAACTGTAGGCAGAATTAAAGTCTAAAAATGGAAGAAAAATAGTGTCCATTTCTCTAGAAGAAAGTAAATATTGATATCCAAACAGCAAGTGGATGTCTCAGGACAAACAAGTCTGCCCAGTGCCTCATGTGCCTGAGTTTCCTTCTCCATTATCACTTATCTTTAAAGAAAATGTTATAGCCAAGGCACTAATTTTCAATACTGGGAAGTAAAACAATGAATGCTAAAAGCCACATGTAAAACAACATCCATTTAGAAAGAAATGGCTGTTGGGTGATCTCTATTGCTCTTTATTCTGTCAACATGCATCTTGACCTTTCACTATATCTTTCACCCAATAAGTCATATGAAACCAACTAATCCTTATGCTGTAGCAAAGTTCTACTACATTGCAGTGTTTCTAGATCCATTCTATTGATGTTTGTAATCTATGGTATATATCTTTATTAGAATTTCCAGATTTTAATTGCATGCTTATCTGTAAAACAATTTTGAGAGCTACTCCCTTCTAACACAAGTTTGACTTTTATAGCCAGAATACCTTAAAAGTCCAAAAGGAATTCATACCTCCAGGTTCCGTTAATAACTGGAACCCTAGAGTTTGTTTAATGAAAGTGTATGGATGGACTCTGATTAAAAATATCCTGAGCCATTTAATTCAATCTCTCTCAAGGAAATTTTGGGCAACATAGAAACCAAAACTCCAAACCAATTGCCACTCGGTCAGTGTTAACTCACTGTGACCCTGCTAGGACAGAGAACTTCCCCATCGGGGATCCCAGGCTGTACATGCAGAAAGAAGCAGACTGCACATTTTTACTGCCTACCCAAGGTTTAAAAGACTGAACTTCCAATCAGCAGTCTAGTGCTCTGACAACTGCAGGAAAGCATAATTTATAAGGGGAAATGTTTAAAAAAAATTCCTAAATTTGCTCAGGAGGAAATTGGTATGTATTTTTTTCATGTAAGTCAATCTTAGGGGCCTATACATGAGCACATCTGCCTATTGTCGATACCAGTCTTTCCCATGATACCTCACAAGGAGTTGGTCTATTTTAAGTGAGTGGAAGGAAACAGGAAAGCCTTGAGCAAAGTTTGATGGAGACTTTTCTTCTTCAGTGGAACCCTTCAGCGAGCCATCGTTATTTTAAGTCCCATCTCACAGAAGAAAGCCCAAAGAACATCTGGAGGAAAGAGTGCACCATGTGCAGAATTATGGTCCTTGAACTTCCATTTTAACGGGTTTACAAGAAAAACACAGCTACGTTTGATTGCCAGCCTCTACTCTAGTCTCCCAGCTTTCTGAGAGAAGCTGTCTGCCACAGTCTTTCTGCCTGTTTTCACTTTCCAAGTTCAGTCTGCAACCTCCATCATTGAATAATCACTGTAGCAGCAGTCTTTGGATACACAGAGGAATGTTGATTACATTACGTGCTGCCAAAGGACCCAAATAAAAAGGCGTTCTCAAGAAGACTTGGGTTTCCTTTGGTTTTATGGCGATTGGGGTGTCAGTAAGAGACATCACGGTCCAACCTAGTTTCGACCCCTGCAGGCAGACGTCCGGCAGGTGACAGCCCAGGTGCCTGCCCATTCCATTGGGCAGGGAGGCGTTCGTGGATGGACTGAGCTCCCCGTTTTACCTCTCAGTTGAGCCTGGTCAGCGACATCACACTGGATGAAGAGGGTTTTCTGCGGATCAAACAGCTCATCGAAAGCAGCCTTACACTTGATCCCTGCTTCCAGATTCCAATCCACCAGCGCTACCTGCACGCAGAAGAGGAGAGCAGACGGGCAGATGGGCAGACGGACAAACCGCGAATAAACAAAGCATGCACTCTTGGAACTGGAAGCGGACGATGAAAGAAAGTTCGAGCTCTCTCGCAGCGGGTTGTCGAGAGCTGGTCAAACCTCGGAACCTCAGCAGCGTTCCGGAGTGGTAAGGTGGGCACAGGGGGCACGATCCTCCTATCCCCCGCCCCGTGGGGGTGGGGGGGGGCGTGCCTGCAGGCTAGTCCCGCAGGGGACCAAGTGGGGTCCCTTCACCCGACTTACCTTGGCGCCCTTGTGCAGCAGCGCCTCTGCAGAGGCTCTGCCGATGCCTTGGGCCGCGCCGGTCACCAGCGCCACTTTGCCGTTCACGTGCATGTCGCCGCCGCGGGGCTTCCAGCCGAGCCGGGCAGGCGAGCAGAAGACTCGGACTCCCAGCGGCGGCCGGAGGAGCTTTTATGGCCCCGGCGCGCGGCGGCCGCCCGGCCTGGGAGTGGGCGGGGATGAAGCTGTCAAACCAGGACCACGGAAGCCCTCCCGTGTGTCACCTGCCTCTGAGCGTTCCGGGTCGCCACGCGTCCAATCTTCGCCTTTCCTGCTGCCCTGCAGGCGGAGTCGGACCTCTTCCCGCGGTCTTTGGGACGCAGGACGGGCTAGGAAAGGACTCGCAAACCAGAGAGGGAGCTGATCTCTGAAGCCTGGGGTTTCCCTTCCGAACGCGAAAGCCCATTTGGACGAAAGGAGGATAGATTATGTGAACTTGGCTCGCTCCTCCTCCTGCCTCCTCCTCCCATCCCAGAAATGATAATAAACCGAGTAGCGTGTTCGGGCTGCTCCTCTTTTGTTCCCGATTCTGTGGGCATAACCATTTCAGAGCCCAGGAAAGGTAACTACCCCCCTGGGCTGTCTGCTCACTGGTCCCGTTTGGGGGATCAGAAGTCTCTGTGCATACATAGAGCAATTCTGACTCAGATCATTTCAACGCGAGAGCTTAAAGGGCTTTATTTATTTTTTAATACTCCTGTTTCACACCAGTATCATATAGCATGTCCTCTGGAGAACACCCCAGAGAAAGCACAAGCGTCCCCCGGCCCCGAACGTGCAGAGTTGCTGCTATCAAATGCCAGAGTTGTTCTGATGGAGTTGTTTCTTCCTTACATCGTGCCAGCTTCGACGGCGCCAAGGGTAACCTAGACCAGGGGTCGACAAACTCTTGAGACCGAAGAGCCAATCCTATCCTTCCTAACAACTTTAAATCACTCAAGAGCCTTAAATATGTTTTTCCAAACAAATGAAATCACCATGATCTGAAATAAGAACCCTCAAATGTTTTCAATGTGACTTCAGAGCCGCACGGTCACACCGTCAGGCATAGGGCTCGCCAGCTGTCCTAGAACCAAGGCATATGCGCTCCAGGGATCTCAGACTGCAGCTCTGGGCAGACATACATTCAGCAGGAACAGTGCTGGCATCCCTAGCAGCGGTCACTATTGAAAAAATAGCTATTTTCAAATCCAAAGCACCTTTATCTGACTCACAAGGGACCCTGTGGACCGTTGCATGCAACATCCTTTGCTGAGTCCTGTGTCATTCTCAGAATCCTTCTTATGTTGATCCTTCTTATCTTCTTATACTGATCTGAAACAGGAGTATTAAAAAATAAATAAAACCCTTAGAGCTCTCACATTGAAGTGACCTGAGTCACGATTTCTCAATCTATGCACAGGGACTTCTGATCCCCCCAAACGAGACAAGGGAGTAGACAGCATAGGGGGCTAGTTAGCTTTCCTCGGCTCTGAAACGGCCATGTCCACAGAATCAGAAGCAAAAGAGGTGCAGCCCAAACATGCTACATGGTTTATTATCATTTCTTGGATGGGAGGAGGAAGCATCTTTCCTTGCATGGTGTACCTCGTCAAGTAGGTCAAGCTCCTCACAGTCATTCCTCACTTTAAACTTGTGCAACAGAGAAGGCATTCATGGAAGTTACTAGTTTTCTTCTTTTTCTACATTGTAGTTTGTATGTGGTCAAAAATTTGCATTTCAATATTCTCCACCTGGATAATATAGTGACATGCTAATTATTATTCAAACATCGCCCTTAATGATTTGAATATTATAAAATCACCGTCTACCTGAAACTTTGTGTGCTGTAAATGACACATCCTGCTCCTTTCCATCAGATAGCCACTAATAAATGTTGGTCCTTATATATTCTATTTGCATATTCTAAATGTTTTGTAATAGTGGGATTGATCCTACAGTATTTGTCCTTTTGCATGTGACTTATTTCACTCAGCATGTGCTTACCACATCTTAGAATTTCATTTCTCTTTCTGGATGAATAATATTCTATTCTATGTATATACCACATAGTGTTTCCCAAAATGGGTGTTACCTCCCTCTGGAAGGGGTGCTGGAATGATCCAGGAGGGCTGGATAGTTAGGTGCACTATCCTGTATTAAGAACTATATATAGTACAAAGGTGCTTTTTTCAAGGCCATTGTAACATGTGCTAATACATACATCATATCATTCCATATCATATCATATCATATCATATCATATCATTCCATAGTTCAATTACATCAAGTAGTATTGTAAAACTATTATCATTTTCAAAACATTCCCTCTTAGTGTCAGCTCCCCTTTACACACCCATCCCCCACTGTACAAAGGTTTTTCATAGCCAAGAGAGTGTTGAGTATTTTTTTTTCCTTTCAGAAATGGGAATGGGAGGCCAGGACACTTGGGAACCTAGGTCATCTTTTGTTGGACTTTTCGGAAGCTTCTACCTTTTGATCACTGCCAACTAATGCTGCAATGAGCCTTGTCACCCCAAGGATTTGTTTGGCTTCCTCCTTTATTCCTCTGGATAGATAACCTAGGAGTGAGGTTGCTTGATCATATGGTAATTTTCTATTAAATTTGTTAGAGGAGCCATCACACTTAGTGTTCACTTTTCATCCTGTAAACTTAAACGGTAATTGCAACAATAGATTCCAACATGGGAACAATTGTGAGGATAGTGTTTAATCAGGCAATGTTGTTTTCTGTTGCATAAAGGGGTGGAGCCCAACTTATTTTACTTAATGTCGTTAGAAAAATACCCCTTACAAAGTGTGGTTAAAGTTCATTATTTAATGCAGGCTGCAGGGAATTTTTGTAATTTACTCCATTGCTCAGAAGAAGACAGGGTGGTCATGGATGTCACCTCAGAGGGTCAGATGATGCTGACAGTCTTCTGTCCTTTGCCTGTTAGGGATTGTAAGCTAGGGCCTGCCGCCTAGTTAGAGGAGTTCTCCTGGTGGCATAGTGGTTATGAGACGGGCTGCCAACCTCGAGATCACCAGTTGGAAACCACCAACCATTTCTTGAGAGAAAGATGAGGCTTTCTACTCTTATACAGATTTTCAATCCTGGAAACCCACAGAGACAGGTCTCCCCTGTCCTGAACAGTCAGTGTGAGTCATCCTAAAGTCAGTGATGATGAGTGAGAGCTGTTAACAAAGACATCTGGTGACTGATCTAAGGCCTAGAAACCTCATTGTTGTGTTTGCTTGTTAACAGATGACCGTAGTCTCCTCTGTTCCTGCAACCTAAGTTAATGTAAAATATCTACATGTGACTCCCCAACATATAACTGCAGTATATATATTCTCGATGTATTCTTATTTCAAAGAGGACTCCACAAAGACGGCCTGTTTTGCACTGCTGTGGTTTCCTAGTTGGTGTACCTTCTAGATACAAACTTTTCTCTCTTCCAAAACAAAAGCAAACTCATTGCCATAGAGATAATTTCCACTGATAGCAAACTTACCGGGCAGAATAGAATGGCCCCCCGAGAGCTTCCGATCTTGTAACTCTTGACAGGAATAGAAAGTGTCATCTTCCTCCCATGCAGTGGCTGCTGATTTTGAATAGCAGACTTTGCAGCCTATAGTCCAACAGGTAAGTCACCATGTCAGCAGATTGTCTGCAATTATCCAGAAGAAAATACCTGCATTTCAGGTGACCAGGTCACTATGAATCACAATCAACCTGATGGCACCTCACAATAATAATCACAAATATTTGCTGGGCTTCTCTTTTCATGGATCATCAAATCTAGGCAGTTAGGGAGAAGGGAACCAAGCAAAAGGCAGAATATATCCCTTCTGTATCTTCTTCTTTGAATGTCTTCAAAAGGAGCTACTATGAGGCGACTGTTTCAATGGGGAAGGAATATTTGGGGGGAGGAGAGATGGAAAACAATATCACAGGGTGGTGCAAACAGCTAGCACATTTGGCAGTTAACTGAATGATTGCTGGTTTGAGTTCATCCAGGAGCGCTGGTAATCTGCTTCTGAAAAATCACCCTCCACACACACACGAGGTTGCTAAGTGCCAAAGGAGACCCAACTGCAACTGCTTGCTTTTGTGTGTAGGATCTAACTAGGCAGAATTGCTTGCAAGTGATTTTTTTCACAGACCCTGGAAATATTCGTGTGAAGTGAAGACTGGGAGATAGATCTAGTCTACTATGACAGTTAACAATTGAACGTGGAAAGTAAATAAATTGGACCTTCATGAAAGACAGCAGTAGAGAACAAACAAATAAAACACACATCTTGATAAAGCACGTCGAAGTCAGAACTGGCAAATGAGAAATGAGGATCAAGGGTGTGAACTGGGGATAGATGGAGAGAACTGAGAGTTGCAGCACTGGGAAATGAAAGTTAGGGGCCATTTCAAGAAGAAAGGAATGGTATTTCTATAAAGTACTATCATAAAGCACTCTGATGAACATAGCAAAAAGGTTAGAGAGATCTCTGTGTGTCTGAGAGTAGAGTAGTTGATGTGAGTAAAGTTGGAGGGCCCAGAAAGCAAATGGCTGAGATGTAAAGACAAAATAGTTAGTGAGAAAGTGGCTATGGCACAGATTCAAATCTAATCCTTCCACAGTTGGAAGAATTTAGGTTGGATGGTAGTTGGGAAGATTGGGAAACAAAGAAGTGTTTCTTTTAAGAAAGGAGAGGGAAAATGATGCAGACTGAAAGGCCAAGAGTCAGAGAGGGAGAAAAACAGGAAGTTGTACAGGAGAGGGTGGGGATGAAAGACCATCAGCCTCAGACAAAACAGGTTTGTATTTTGTCTCTGCTACTGACCAGCTGTGTGACCTTGGGCACGGTGCTTCCTCTCTTTGTGCCTCAGATTCCTTATTGCACACTAACCATTTCTATAAGAATATCCACGGCCTCTCAGTTTGATGTGCTGCGGTGCCTTTCATGTTAATATGATGCTGTAAGCTCTACTCCTGGGATTTTCAGTACCAGCACTATTGCTGTTGATGGATTAATTTCTGGAAGAACTTCCAGCCTAAGAGAGGGACAGGAAGGAAGGCCAGTGATTTACTTGTGAAAATTAATAGTGACAGCACTATGAATAATCTGATATTATTTAAGACTTTGATTATCTTGATATATATGTACACATATGTATGTATGTATACATATATATCATGAAGAAGAAGCAATTGCTGGAGAACACTTTGGTAAGGTAGAGAGCACAGGCTCAAACATCCCAAATATTATGAAGATGCTGTTGCACCAGGCAACATTTGGTTCCATTGCACATGGGAGTTTCATGAGTTGTAGCCAACTAGATGTCTGGACAATCAACAGTGTAAGAGTGGAATATGAAAATAAGAATATCTTGCACAGATTAAGAACAATATAGATTTTTTTTCTAACTGAAAACTTCTGGATCATTGGCAGCTGCTATGATCGAGGCAAAAGTTAAGAAGAGAAAGATAAAAAGTCAACCCACCAAACAAAAATTGAACCCATGGCCATCTAATTTATTTACACGCATAACAACCTCAGGACAGAGCAGACCTGCTCCATAGCTGTACCATTCGTGGAATCTGACTGCTGGACCGTTTACTCAAGGAGTGACTTGTATGCTTGAACTTCTAGCCTTTCAATTAGAAGCTGAGGACTGAGTTGTTGTGAGGTGTCATTGAGTTGATTCCAACTAATGTTGACCCCATATCCAACCAAGGGAAATACTTCACAGTGATGTACCACCCTGACAATACTTCCTATACTTGCAACTGCTATGTCAACCCAACCCATCGAGTGGCTTTCTCTTTTTTGTGGACCCTCTTCACCAAACATCATGTCCTTCTCCAAGCACTAATATTTCTGGGTAACATGTTTAAAGGGTAAAACCCTAAATTTCACCATCCTCAATTCTGTACTTCTTCTAAGACAGATTTATTCATTCTGACAGCATGCATATCTATACATGTATGTAGATATATAGTCAATGTTCTGCAACACTTTGAATTGATTCAAAGACATCTTTGGTCTTCATTTTCTAATTTTCACATGCATATGAAGTGATTGAAACATGATGTCTTGAACCAACTGCACCTTAGGTCTCAAAATGACAACTTTGCTCTTTTAATATTCTAGAGAGGTCTTTTGCCACAGATTTTCCCAATGTAATATGCTATTTGAATTTTCACTACTTACTGCTTCAGTGGATTTTTTTTACTGTTTCAGTGGGTGTTAATTGTGGATCTAAGCAAAATTGAATCCTTAACTTTGATTGTTGTCAGTTGATTGTGATGTTCCTTACCGGTCTGGTTGGCATCATATTGATTTAGACCCACAGAGACCCCTACATAGAGTTTCAGAGGATTTACTCTTTACAGGAGCAGACATTCTCATCTCTCAGAGTCATGCAAATTCTGGTGAATTTTGTACCTCGGACTTTGCTGTTGGCAACCCCACATCAAATCTAGAGGGCTACAAGGGGGGCTTCTTTGAAGTCAGAGTAAATACCTTTTAATTGTTTTTTCCCCTTAATCTCCCCTGATGCTCTCTTTACTCACTTATACTTCTGTAGCAGCAACCTCCTGAATCATTTCTTTGCTCCCATATTTCAAAAATCCAACGCAACTCTCCCATCCCAGCCAAGAAAATCCATGGATCTCATCATAATCAGGCGTGCATATGTTTAAAATCCTTAAAGTATCTGAACTCCAGGGCATTGAATATGAAACTGCCCAGGCCTTATCTCTTTCTCCCAGCTTCCTACTTCACTGTAGAAAACCTTGTGAGTGACAGCAAACTCTAACATTCAAGTCTCCACGTCTTTGCCATCTTTGTCCACATTGTTCATACATCTTTTAACTATTTAACACATAACTTTTGGATTATTTAACTATTCAAACTCTAGGATCCCAGTTGGTGCAAAGAGTAAGAGTTTGGATATTAACCATACAGTCAGTGCTTTTAACTCACCAGGCACCCTGTGCAAAAAAAGACCCATTGATCTGCCCCCATAACAATTGCGAGGACAGTAATGCCCCCAAAACAAAACAAAAAACAAAAACAATTGGAGCCTAGAGAATTGTATGGCCCATTCTATGCTCGTCACACCGGGCTGCTATGCGTTGTGTGTGCTACCCAACCACTACACTAGAGTGTGTATTGGTAATCTTGAAGGAATAAAAGCAGAGATGAGCATGGGACAAGTATTCAAGAGAATGTTCAAAATAAAACTAGATGTCATTCATTTTCATATTTTTGAGAAAACATGTTACAAGAAAAGGTATCATTTTACTGAATAGTTGGAGAGCTTAATGGTTGGTTGGTTGGTTATTGTAGTTGTAGCTAGTTGACATCAGCTCAGTCTGATTCCAGATGCCTGACCCCACCACACATGGAACTCCTCCACGGGGTTTGAAACAGTGCTGTGGTCTTTCAGAAGAGCACAACCACAGGCCTATCTTGTGATTGCTCTTGAATGAGTTTTGATGCCAAGCTTTAGGCTAGTAGTCAACATTACCTGTTTGTGCAACTGGCAACTTCCCTGAAAAAGACTATAAGAATATATTCGATGAGGCTGAGCCCCGGTGGCGTGGCGTAGTGGTTGTGTGTGGGACTGCCGCCCACTGGGATGGAGGTTCAATTCCAGCAGTGGCTCTACAGGAGCAAAGGCTGGGCCTCCTACTCCCACCACCAGAGAGCAGTGATACCCCCACCCCAAAGAATATATTTTAAAACCAAAACAAGACAGAAAGAAGGCATTTAGTAAACAAATTCCACACATCCTATGATTTTTGATGTGCTTGCCTACGCTTTTTAGGCTTGTGGCATCATTTACTTTTATTCACATTCGCTTGCTGTTCCTGATTAGACCAAGTAGTTTGCAATTGGACACGGACCCAAAGACTGGCAGTTGGAACTTCCCCAAGGGCCCCTTGGAAGCAAAGACCTGACAATCGATTGTCGATTTTGCCATCAACGCCACCCCAGAAAGCAGTGCTGAGCGAGATGCCCTGAGCTGGAAGTCAAGTCCATGCCCAGGGCGAACAACAATGCATCACGTACGTATCTCTGCCTTCTTCATGATTCACATTTTAAAAATATTTTTGCTAGCTATTACTAGTTAAATCTGAATGCTAGCTAAATCTGAAATGATTATGTCTACACTTGTATGAGATCCATATTTTCCACAGGTTGTATTCTAGGTTTTTTAACATGTGTTTCTTAAAATTAAAAGAAATTAGATCAAACTAATTTAAAAAATAAAAGCCAATTAAGGTTAAATAAAGAGGGATGAGGATTTCCAGAGTTTGAGGCACTGAAAGGGCGGCTTCTCAATCAGACCGCTTGGGTTAGAATCCTGCAACACCACAGCGCAGCTGTGTGACCCTAACTTCGTTAGACCTTGGTGTCCTCAACAGTAAAATAAAGATACTGATCGTCCTGATTTCATAAGATTATGAAAGCGATGCTTGTTGTTATTGTTGTTAGTGCCTGTCGAGTCAGTTTCCACTCAGAGCAACCCACGCACAAGAGAAAGAGACTCGGTCTGATCTTGCGCCATCCTTACAAGCACGCCTCTCTTGGAGCGCCTGATGGCCGACGCCACGTCAATCCATCTCACGGGGCATCTTCCTCTTTTTTGCCTACCCTCTACTTTACTTGCAGGATGCCTCTCTCCAGGGACTAGTCTTTTTGATGACATGTCCAAAGCACATCAGACCTAGTTGCTCCATTCTCACATCCAAGGAGCATCCTGGGCGTACTTTTTCTAACCTAGACTGATTCACTCCTTTGGCAGTTCCTGGTATGTCTAATATTCTTCACTAACATCTGTTCAGAGTTAAAAAAAAATACTTCAAGTGTTTATACCAGTGACTGGCACATATCAAATGTTATATAAATGCCCTTATTAAGCACTAGATATATGTAATTGCATTATTTACAACAAAACTGAGGTAGTTATTATTGTGGTCATTTTACAGATGCCCAAAACAGGTTTGGGGAGGTTAGGGCATTTGGCCAAGGTCACTTATCTGAAAGTGGAGGGAGATGGCTGTGATTCATGATGTGGCTGACTCCTGAGTGGTACTTTCAAATAAAGACACTTTTTTTATTTAGCAATAATGCATTCAGCCATCCTTCACTAGTGACTCACTTAAGAAATACTGATAAATTGAAATAAAATACATTGTATTGTTTTCCAATCACTATTTCTCATGCAAATATATATTTTCACATTTTTGGCTCAGTGTTGCTCAGGAAATAAAAGTTTATAGATATTATCAGATATATGTGTGTATATATATATATATATATATATATATATATATATATCCCAGGTCATGAAATTATTTTCATTTATCTATCTTCGTAGAGAAAATTACATTTTGATTCTCCATTCACCTCATGTGTAGTGATGGCTACAGATAAGACAAGCTATACCTACTTGATTGTCCATGCTTACATAATACTAAAAAATCAAACAAACTGTCAGGTAGATAAGGTTTCTGGGACTGTAAGTCTCTATTGGAGCAAATAGTGTCCTCTTTCTCTCCTAGAATGAACAACTTGTGAATTTGAAACATTGACTTTGTGGTTATTAGTAGTCCAATGCTTATCCCAAAGTATCACCCTTTACATGATAATTATGTTGGTTTGACTTTTACATGATCATATGCACACCAATGGAGGAATAGGCTCTAAAACTTGAAACTGAGGAAACTAAACTGAAATTAGGTAGTTCCTGCTGGCTTTAGGAAATTGGGATTTTTGTCTTGACTGCTACCACAAGTTACAATAAAGGAGCTGACTCCTTTGAATATCTACAAACGTGCTTTGCACGTTATCTCATGCAATCCTTTAACCAACACTTTTAGGTACATATTATTATCCTCATTTTACACATGGAGAACCAGTCTTGAAAGGTCACACCCTAAAATTTAGTTCAAATTCAAGTCAGGTGGCTGAAAAGCCTTTGCTCTGTCCCTCATACTCTGCTATCTGAGGTATATTTATGGTCAAATGCCATCTGTGGCCCTTTGCTGATTGTCGGATCTGGGCGTGGTTGCACCATCTCTCTGATTCTCTGATTTGCAGCCAATAAATTGTTTTATATCTATTTTACACACATATGTATTGTTCATGTTTTTATCCTCTAATGTTCTTATTTATTCTGGATTTAGATTATTAGTTCAAAATGAAAAAAAAAGCATAGACAATGATTGCAGTGATAGATTTTTTTCAGATTCAGAATACAGGTGAGATACTTTTAAGTTTTCATAAATTTCCCATCTGAAGAATGAAATCTGTCAATTGACTGAATCACATTGGGGAAGAATACGTGTATGTTGACTGCTGAGGCCATCTTGCCACTTGCATTATGGGAACTGGAGTACATGAAGGATAGAGGAAGCCTCGGCAGGCAAAGTACTTTTATTTGTCAGGTGTTTCATGTAGTAAACTGTGATAAGGAGAGAGAGAAAGTAAATCTTTTTGCCATGGACTGAAAATTGAAGAAAAGGAATATGAATGATTTACATGAGTCAACAGCTTCTCTAATGTAACTTCTATCAGGATTTGCTATGCTTTTGTAACTTGTGCAGTTAACTCAAGCAATGGATGCCAAAGAGACACTTTGCACTAAGAACGTTGGACATGCATTGAACCAACCAAATGATTCTAGCTCCATGAGGGCGCAGCCAGAAGAGAACGCAGGTGATACCCTGGGCAGAGGCAGGTGCTTTGGAAGAGAATAGCAGATATGGGGCAGGGAAAGAAAGACTCCTATTACAAGTTATAGCTCACGAAATCTGAAAGATGCTGCTAGTTACCTGTTACCTGTGCTGCTCCACCAGGAATGCCAAGAAGATGGTTCTAGTAGATCAATATTTATTCATTCATAGTTTATGTCGATAGAAATCCAAATTCCTGATATAAATTCTAGGAAAAGGTTTTCTTTTTCTGTTTAAGTTGGGGTAAAGTCCTAGTCTCCTTTTAAAATTTGTTGGATGGGCATCCTTTGCCAATATTGATGTATCTTGACCTCGGTCTTCTGGATCTAGACGTTTCCCATTACACTAATGCCAGATCCAAAGGATATTGTATGCTCCCAAGAGTTCTTTTTTTGGGGGGTGGGTGGGAATAGGGCCAGCTGATCTTTGCTTATCTGTTTATTCTCTTAAAAGAAATGAAATAGGAATATAATTGTTACCTGTAAACTACCTCCTGCCTCACTGATGCAAGTGCTATGAATCCTCCATTATCGACACCATAGACGTTAGTTTTCAACACATGGGATAATGAAAGCAGATCACAAAAATGGAAGGTAATTAAATACTCAGTAGCATGACCTAGCCAAGCTGACATATATTTCAGGGAAACATATTCATCGTTTAGCAGGGGACAAAGCAGAAAGAAAGAGGAGCTTGAAGCAGAGGTTTTTGAAGGTTCCTGCATCCAATAAAAGGGAAAGCATTGCATATCTGTGCAATTATAAAATAGCTAGAGTTTACAAAGCAACAAAAAGAAGGAATTGTTGAGAAAGGCAGGGGCTGGTTTACTAAATGAATGCCTAGGTAGGGTACACAGTTAATGAACTCAGCTGCTAATGAAAAGGCCAGTAGATTAAATCTACCCAGAGGCACCTTGGAAGAAATACTTGGCAATCTGCTTGCAGAAAAGCAGTCATCGAAACCCTGTGGAACACATTCTACTCTGACGCACATGGGCTTGATGAGTCACAATCAACTTGACAGCAACTGGTTTGGTTTCATAAAATCTTTTAAGCCCTGAAATGGATATTTGCTTTTATCCTAAGACAGTAAGAACTCACCCAAAGACTTTCAAAAACCCAAAGTCCTTCCAGATTAGGTAACTTGAAAGAGGATTTTGACTACATTTTAGCTTTTTGTTGCTTTATTGACACCACATTCAATGCATTGGGAAGAAATGGAGGAATCCTATGGTCTCCAGAGTGAACAGAAAAGAAAGAGAAGATGCCATGGAGATGCTGATCACATGAGTCAACTTGACTGGATAGAATTGTATGGGACCCGGTCCAGCACGCAGGGAGGTGAGGGATATGGAGTCAACAAAGGACATACACACACTCTGGAGACCATGCTCAGTGACACAGATCTAACTTTACCACAGCTTCTGCAAGGTTTATATATGCTTTATTCACCAATCAAATAACTTCTTTCACCTTCTTCCTTGAAATCCTTGTAAGGTTTGCAACATGAAAGTCCACAATGTGGGCTATGCAAATGAGGTGTAGCTGGCTGAGCCAGCCCTTCCAATTGTCTCACAGGACTAATTCATCCAATCACATTACATGACCAACCACTCAATTACATTACAGGATTTTACTGTCCAATTGCATTACAAAATTTTAGTGTCCAATTGCATTACAGGATCTTGGTCGTACTATGGGGAAACTAGAAGCATTCGGATAGGATGTGTTTCAGTGGTCAAAGTAGAAGGTTTTCAGGTGAGCTGACCAGGGGTCTTATTTACCTTAAGACTGAAGTGTTTTCCAGGAGTCAAGGAAATGCAAGATACCCAACTTCCACCTGACTCAAGACCAGCATATTCCAGGAGACTTGGAAGCACAGGTTCCAGCTACTTAGGGTGCAGATTACTCTCCAGAGGTTTTAAGACCCCTCCAGGAGACACAGCAGCATCCTTGGCTTTCTACGCCTCTCTTCCAGATCCATAAGTCCAGCCAGGAACACTCCCACAGAATTGGGGGGTGGGGAGTGCCCATGCAATTTCTAATGATAATCACCCATTCATATTTTCTTTTTTAAAAATCATTTCATTGGAGGCTCCTACAACTCTTATCACAGTCCATCCATCCATCCATTCTGTCAACCACATCTGTGTGTTTGTTGCCATCATCATTCTCAAAACATTTTCTTTCTATTTGAACCCTTGGAATCAGCTCCTCATTTACTCCCCTCCCTCCCTCACACTCCCTCCCTCATGAACCCTTGATAATTAATAAATTGTTATTATTTTTCATGTCTTACACTGTCCAATGTCTCCCTTCACCCTCTTTTCTGTTGTTTGTACCCCAGGGAGTTATATGTAGATCATTTGTGATCGGTTCCTCCTTCCCCCCTCAACTTCTCCTTACCCTTCTGATATCGCTATCTCACTATTGGTTCTGAGGGTTTTATTTTTCCTAGATAAATATGAGCTGAGTTTCAAGCTCTTATCTGTACCAGCATACATCCTCTGGTCTGGCCAGATTTGGCCAGTAGAATTAGGATCATGATAGTGGAAGGGATGAAAGCATTAAAGAACTGGAGAAAAGTTGTATGCTTCATCAGTGCTATACTGCACCCTGACTGACTCTTTTCCTCCCTGCAACCCTTCTGTAAGTAGATGTCCAGTAGCCTACAGATGGGCTTTGGGTCCTAATCCATACTTGCCTGCATTCACAATGATGATTTTTTTTTTGTTCTTCTTTGATGCCTGATAGACTGATTCTTTTGACATCTCAGGATCACACAGACTGGTGTGCGTCTTCCCTGTGGGACTTGTTACTTCTCAGCTAGGTGACTCTTGTTTACCTTCAAGCCTTTATGACCCCAGATGTTATATCTTTTGAAAGCCAGGCACCATCAGCTTTCATTACCATATTTGCTTATGTACATGCTTTTTCTTCAGCGATCATGTCGGGGAAGGTGAACATCTGGGAATTCTGGTTTAATAGAACAAAGTTAGTGTTCTTGCATGGAGAGAGTACTTGAGTAGAGGTCCAATGTCCTTCTGCTACCTTATTATTAAACTTATAAATATATACACATACACTTATTTCCCCATCATCATATATGAATATATTTTTTTCTATGTACATGCCTGTATTTAGACCTCTATAAATAACCTTTGCCTCCTACTTTTATCCTCAATTTCCTTTTACTTTCCTTTTGTCCCACTATAATGTTCAGCTTTCATTCAGACTTCAGTAATTCTTCTTGGTTACATTGCCCTTGATGGAAGCCTATCAGGCTTCCTACACCCTCCTCACTGTCGATTTTGAATCACTTATTGTTCCCTTTTCTTTGGGTTTCTTAGCACCCACTTACATTCCCCTGCCTCCTCCTCTCCCATGTTCCCACTGCTCCCCCACCCCCAAACCATCTGTCCTGTTGTTTTTTCCTCCACTTTGTTTATACTGCTTATCTTATCTAGACAGCCTTGCAGAGATAATAATATGCACACACACACACACACACATACACACACACACACACACACACACACACACCCTACCCCCCACAAAAGATAGAGCAAAACAAAGCAGCAAAAGAAATGGGCACCACCCCAAAAAAGAGAAATGCCTGTAAATAGTTTAAGTCTGTTTGTTGATATTTAGGAGTGTTTTCCAGTGGAGTCTGATAGGGTGCCACACCATGGCCCCAAAGTCTAATTTTGGCATTCCCTGGGGACTTCATTGCTCTCTTCCCCTTGCTGTTCTGTTGCATATCATTAATGTTTTGCTTTAGTGTGCTGGGATTGGAGCGGGTGTAATTCCTTCACTGTGTTGCCAGTGTTGTCTCCCATGGTGCTGTGGGTCATCCAGGGATGTCCTGTCTCTAGTGGGGCCAGCCTTATGGTACTCTTGGTGCTTTGGGTACTCGGAGCAGTAATAGCCTCAGGGCTTGTTTGACTAGGATGTGTTCCACTCTCTCTTCCTCTCCTTCCATTTGTTCCTGTGTGCTCTGATCAGACACGTCCCTCTCCCTGAGCTATAACTTCAGTGCTGTACTCTGAAGTGAATTCTTCTGTGGGGAGGTGGGGCTATCCACCCATTCATATTTCCATCAGCGTGGTTAAATTTTGAAGAGACAGCAGAGTTCATGTTGATCCCTAATCATGAGGACCCCAATGAACAATAGATTGAGATGAAATGACATATTCAAGTCCATCATAGTAGGGATTGTGCCAATCCATCTCCATGAAGATTTCCCTTACCCTTACTGGACTTCTTTCACCAACCTGTACATCTGAAGATATGTCCAAAGCAAGTGCTTCCAACACTTTCTTTTGGTGCTGTATATGGTTTTCACTGGCCAGTCTTTGAAACCAGATTTCCAGACCCTTTTCCTATTCTGTCTTGATCTAGAAACCTGCCGAATCTTGTCCACTATGGATGATTCTACTGTTATTAGAAATATAGTATCCTGTCTTCCTACATCTCAGCATCATGTGCCACCTAGATAGTAATATTCTTTATAATGATGGGAAAATATCTGTATTATATATACCACTGGATGTTAGGGTTCGTACATTTTATTTTTTTTTAATTTTGGAAGGGCACATCTTTGGATTTGGCTGAGTTGTTTCATATTTGAGAAATTGTTTTTCCTCCTGAAACTTTTTAAAGGTGTACCAGAAAATACTTTGAGACTGAGCCTGTTTTTCTATTTGGAAATTTAACCTCTTGTTCAGTGTGATCAGGTTTGTTTTTGTGATCTCAGAATAAAATACAAAAATGAGATGCATGTGCTCTATGTTTAGACGCTGCCAAGGACCAAATTGGAGAAAAAAAATGATTGATTCTGTGATTATTGGATAGCACTTGGTAACTCACAATAAAAATAACTTACATCTCCGTACATTCCAAGATGTGGCACAACCAATGTCCTTGAAGGAAAAATTTAAATGTCTAGCACGTAAATGTGTTGCTAATGTGACATCAATGATGGGGCATTTGAGAACTGATGTTTGATGGTGTCTTGCCCTCCAGAAACAGTAGATGGAAACTACCAGAAGTCTAGTTTGCATCCTTTTATTATTTCATTGTCCATGTTCATAAATTATTAGATTTAAATTAAATTTAATCAATTTCATAGTTTTAAAAATTAAGCTGGCGAAACATTAATGAGTGAATATAATTTTGGTACCAATATTTAGGACACCATGGGGACCAGATTCTAGAAACCTAGACTTTGGAGTCAAGACAATCAGTTTCCAGTAAAATGTGATGTGAATGAGCTATGTGATCATTGGGAAATTATTCACATTTCACTCAACTTTAATAATGGGGAGTAATGTAAACCTGAAAGCTTCTTAAGGCCAGCAAGTCACACTCCTTGTAACTAAGAAACAAAGAAGAGGAACATAGAGGAATCCACTCTCCCTGGATCCTTTTGTTTCTCTTACGTTCGGGCCCTCTGCTTGTGAGGATCTAGGGCATGAACTCTGTCATTTTTGTTGTTGTTTTCTTTTGTTTTATGCTAAGGTAATAATAGTATCATGGAAACTGATGGGCTAGAGAGGGCAGAATGAAGAAAACAGGTTGTAATGATTCTGCCTCTTTCTCCCACTCATCATATGTTCCCTGCTCTTAAAATATTGATGAATATCAGTGGTAGTTCCATAACAAAGTAAAATCATTCAAATAAAACCACAAAAATTCCCTATAGTTTTTGCCATCACTATAAAATTTTCAATATGTGCTTTCATTTGGTTAGATTAAATAACACCATCTGGAATACATAAAATATGGAATTTGAACTTGTCATCTTTTTGAGGATAAAAGATGTAGATTGAATGGCCTCAAAGTCAATTAACAATGCTTAAGCTAATGAAAGTTGAGACTGACTACTCCCATAAAGATTAAAGTCCTAGAAATCTTAAAAATTGTCACTGTGAGTTGGAATCAGCTTCAGACAATATATTTTGGGCCTTTCATAAGGTAATGAAGTTGATAATGGGAATATGAGTATATTATTGAGCAATAAATATGTAAATGTTAATTGAAATAATAGAAGAAGTTATGTGTAGTTGTTTGGGGAGAACAACAGGTCAGATAATTACCACTTTGCTTGGTTAAAAACCTTTAAGGTTTATTTTACTTTATCCAAGGTAGTTTCAACTATTTCATAAAAATATAGACATAAAAGATAATGGAATTTTTGCAAAAATGTTTAGATTCCCCTTGTATTTTAGGGTCTTTACAACTTAATGCAGTTTGAGATGGTGCTAAAAGAAATGGGGACAAAACATCTTATTAAATACAAAATTCTCTTGAAATGTTATTAACATGTAATGGCAATATGTTACTCCATTTTTTTCAGTTTTTTGAGAAAGTTTTCTTTTAAAGATTTAACTTATTTCAGAACACTCATGTAAACCAATCCTATATAAATATAGCTTTTATAATGAACCTCCTAAGTAAATCATTACAATGTCTCTTTTATTTCTTGGAATGATAGTAACATTGCTGAAATAATATGTGCAGGGTTAATAGTTATTTACAAATCTTGATTCTTAATTACTCTGCTAGGGTAAGATGATAGAAATGTGACACAAAATAATTTTCAAATTTTTATGAGTTATTTGATACTTAAATAAAACTCTTTGTTAACATGCATTCTTATGTTCAAAATTCTAAAAGCAGTCTTTAGACTCCAATTGGAATTTGTCCTACAAGATTTTGAAACATTTCAATAGTATTTACAGAATAAATAATACTTTTGGTTATTATGTTTCTCCTCATCAATGAAATATGTCCTTTTTTTGATGTGGGACAACTTGAATAATTTTCTGTCAAAGAAATCCCTGTACTGGGTTTCCATCTTTTTCCATCTTCCAGTTTGGCTTCCTTTAATATGATGACTTGACGGAGACATCAAGGGCAGGGTTTCTCTTTCATCTCTTTCTCAATTTGTTCTTCTGGTTCAGAGATTATCGTTTTTGCCTTCTTCTTTTGATGGTTCCCATACTCCAAGAATAGTTTTAGGACTAGCATTACTTCAGTGACTGTTTCTCCTACATTCATATCACTTAGATTTATCAAATTATTGTTGCTTTTGATGCACTGGGCTGCTCTTCCATTATCAATAGCAATACTTGAATACTTGCTTTTCTCACTCTGCCAAAGAGCTATTATTATTTATTGCTCTGGTACAGTTTTGTGCAGAATCTTAACTTCAAAAGTCAATAAATGGTATCATTACTGTTCATTATAGTAATCATTACAACTTTGTCATATTTAGAAAACATCTGGTAAGTCCATTTCTGGGGGGGTGGGTTATGGAAAAGGAAAGGTTGGGATACATAGATTGTGCTTTTCCTCTGGATCAACCCTTCACTCATTTTGTTAAAGGGTCTAGAAGTCTGAACTCAGAAGGCTGGTTCTAGGGGAAAAGTCTCTGGCTCTTTGCTTATCTTCTTTAATCTCTTAAAAAAATTTTAGGTATGTAAGTGAATAAAGAAAGGAAAATGCTATTTCATTGGTCCCTATATTCTTCATATATTAACTTGAATTTCACTTCTTCTTTAGATACACTCTAAGAGAAGCTCATAAATCCAGTATCTTCTAGATCTATGATCAATGTTGCATCTAATTTGCAAAATTGTTTGTTTTTCAGTTTCTTTAACTCTCAAAAAAATGATTATCCACTATATAACAAACATTTTTGAGCAATTTTGTTAGGATTGTGACACAATAGTAACTAGCAGGTAACTAATTCTATTGAATGCACTACTTTGTCTAGTTGGTATTGCATTGACGTCTTAGCTTTTTTGCACCATTTGTTTATTAACTTACTCTACAAAGTAGAATTTTACATTTTTGTGCCCTATTTTTAAAGTTTTTATGGCTTAATAACTCTCTTGGAGAACTAGAGAGTAATATAACAAAATGAAATTGGAGGATAGTATATTAAGAACCATAGATGCTAATCATTTATAATAATAGTTTGTCAGGAGAGAATCTAAGGAATTTAGACTGGATGGAGCTACTACTATTCATTATCTTCCAAACTGTTTGTTTTATGGATGAGTAATTTAAAGCCATTAAAGTTTAGTGTCCTTTCTTAAGTCACACAGTTATTAATAATTGCTATACCTAGAAGTAAGATACACTGCTCACAGGGAGTGTATCTTATACTACAGAGCTATCTTTGCAAATAAAAAATAAATAAATAGCAGAATTCATAGATGTTCAGAGTTACCCAGAAGCCTCACATTAGCCTGGAAAGAGGCCTGTTATAGTGTTCAGACTTACAGGGGTGTAAATGTGATAGGACTAAATAAATGTGCATTATTTTCCTTGAACATGATTCTAAAATGAATCATCAAGATCAGTAATGATAACATTTCTTAAGAGCTACATCTAGGTAGACATTATATTAGTTTACATAAATTATGATGCTATGTGATAGTATTATTTCCTCACAATTTATAGAAGTCAGAGAGATTTAGAGTGTTTTAGTAAATTGTTTGACATCACACCATTAGTATGTAGCAGAGTGAACAATTCTGACACCACATGATGCCTTGTTATTATATTATTTAACCTTATTATTTAATCTATCAAATTTTAGGATGCTTATCTGATATCAAAATGTTTTCACTTTGTGTTAGAATAAAAAGCACTGGTATATTTAAGCAAAATGTTGCATAAGAAAGATAAGATCCTTAAACTATATTCTTAAATAGTGTCAAGTAACAAATTTTTCTGAACCAAGTTTTAGAATAGAGAATGGGAGGCACAATTTCCTAATTGGAAAGAGCAGTATAAGTGTGGATATCTACCTGTCATCTGCAGCGATATTACCAAAGGCATGTTACTTATTTTCTCAGATAAGTTGGTTAATGATTTTAAAACGTTGGTTAATGATTATATAATAACTTATACAACAGTGTCAACATGAGGTGGTAAACAAGAAACTGAATGTGAAAGTATGTAGATCAGGGATTCTGTACTGTAAGGAAGAACCCTAGATGTTAGCAGATCTTGGGGAACGGCTCCAAAAAATGGAAAAAAACAACAACTTCAAAGGGCATGATTTTGTCACAATATTCTAATATCAGCTCAATACTTAGATGCTTTGGAAAGATCTCCTAGTAATTATAAATTAGAACAACAGGGAAGCATAACATTAGAACAAATGTTAGCATGAGCAATGCATAAAATAAAGCTTATTGTTGTTAAGTGGTGTCAACTCAGTTCCAACTCACAGAGACCCTATGCACCACAGAAGATACAACAGAAGCAGGCCCTGCTGAGTCCGGTACCATCCTCACAGTGGTTGCTATTGTTGAGCTCATTGTTGTAGCCACTGGATCTATCCTTCTTGGTGAGGGTCTTCCTTCTTTACTGACGCTCTACTTTACCAAGCATGGTGTCCTTTTCCAAGGACTTGTCTTTCCTGATAGCATGCCCAAAGTAATTTAAATTTAATTTAAATTTAATTTAAATTTAAATATAATAGCTAAGTGTCATCCCAATGATGCGTTGGTAGGGTAATGGTGAGTACTGAGGTTTGACTGGCTAAAGGTATCCTTTGCATTAAGGGGGAAAGAGATCTGAAGACTAGAGGGAAATAAAAAGCATATGCATGAATGGAAACACAGGCATATAAATGTAGGCACTTGGAGAAAGTGATTGGATCAACACAGAGAGAGAGATTGAAATGTAGCATTCTATGGCCTATGTTAGAATATAATTGGATGGGTCAAAAGGTGCTGTTAATTTAATTTAACTTAAACTTATATACAGCATTGAGAGTCTGTTATTGGTGCTCAGTGACCAGGGGAAAAATGAACCTTCATCACAAGCAACTTATTATCTGGTGGTTATGAATTGAGAAGGTAAGCAGTGCTCATGTTTCTCTCAGTAAAAAATCTCTGAAGATGGATGAAATGACAAATTTTTAAAATTATTTTCTGTTGAATTCTAATGCAAAAATTAGCTAATTTGTATACTTAAACATATAATAATCTTCACATTTTGTCCTCATACTGACTAGAAAAACACTAGAATTAGACGTAGTTTGTCAGAAGTAAGATTATTAAAAAATTCATTTAAATGAGAAAAATTCAATCATGAAGATCAGTACAAGTAGAGCTTTTGAAGTTATTTTTGAGGCCTTCTATAATAAAGTTCTATTATACAACTAAAAATTATCTCTATTGTGGTTATATATTTAAATTGTGGTCCAAATAAGGCAGTCGGGAAATAGCAATATGTTCATATCTGGTAAATGGCTGTCTTAGTTATATTGTGCTACTTTAAGAGAAATTCCACAGAGGAGTGGCTTTAACAAACAACCATTTCTTCTCTCAGAGTTTAGGAGGCTAGAAGTTCACATTTGGGGTGCTTCCATGAGAGTCAGGGGAAGTCTTTCTCTCTCCTTTGGTACTGGAGGAGGGTCCTTATCTGTTTTCAGCTTCTATTCCTTGGATCCTGTTTGTTAATTTGCTTTATAAAAATCTCAGAAGAGACAGATTTAAAAGGCTTCTAGCATTAATACAGTTTCATTAACACAACAAAGAAAATGCCATTCTCTGCTTTCATTATAACCACTGGTATAGTTAGATATGCAACACTGTTTATATGGGACACAATTCAATCTGAAACAAGGATTTTCAGACTGAATTAAGTACACAACCTTAATTTAAGAAATAAGCAAATCTAAGTTTATGCCATCAGCCTTTTGCCCTCCATAAATCCTTGCTGTGGGTTGAGTTGTGCTTCCCTCAGCATATGCATTGTACAGCTTATCATACCTCTGGTTTTCTTCAAGGGAGAGAGGTTAACTCAGAAGGGTATTTTTGGCTCTTTAGAGGAATTTCAAAGGGATCCCTATGATTGATTTTCTGAAAGTCACAGGACCATCACAGGGGCATATTACAAAGGAGTGTTTTGAAAATGGAAAACTGCATAGATGAGAAAAAGTCCAGGAGAAAAGCTAGGGGTTATTTTTCTACCCCAATAATGCACCTGGCCATTCTTCAGGGGTAGTTAGGACAGTCTTAGCAGAATTTCACTGGAAACTTACCCCATTCACTATATAACCTTGATCTTTCCTCTTCAGAAATATTTTTGTTCCCCAAATTCAGAGAATTTTTCAAATATCATAATTTAAGTGCCTTGAAGATGGCCAAATTGTCATTTTGAAATGGTGTACATCAGAGTGCAGAATTCTCTAGGGAAAGACTAGGAAGAAGGGTGCCTCAGCTTCAGAAGTGTATTCTAGACCTAGATGGAGGGAGGATATGTTGAGAAACAATGAACTCACATTTTGATATTTTTGTTTAACAAGAGTTTCTATGATTTTGCACCAATATTTTTGACACACTCGCAGATTTAAAATTAGAGTGAACACCATAAGTTGCAGGCAAGCTGCATTAGCATCTCAATGCTTTGGGCCCTAAGAGGAGGGTTTTGTTCCATATAAACAGTATAATTATCAGGATTAGATTTTAAATATTAATAAATGACTTCAAATAGCCACTAGAAAACATGCACGTATTTCTGGTTGTCTCCATATTGTCCTTAAAAGAAAAATGATCCAGTCAAGAATTGCCTGCTGTACTAATGCACTATGATGGACCTGCTTAACTGGTAACCACAATATTTATGGTTTTAAGTTCACACAGATGTGTCTTGAAAAAAGGTTCTAGTAAGTTAATTTTAAAACATCAGGATTGATGAACCTATAGGACTAGCAAATAAAATAAGGGTTTCTGGGCAAAGGATGGGTGGGTGGTAGTATGTTTGGAAACTGTGGAATCAATTGTACAATTCTGCTTGGTGGGATTGTGCTATGGAAGTATATGATATATGTATTAACTTCCAATTAATAATTAATAAACAGCCCCAAAACATCATTCTAGGAATGGGTTTGAGGCTCACACTAAATTCCTAGCTCCAACTTGGGAACAATTAGTTCTTACATCAGGACTCAAGGAACAAATAGGATATGGGTGCTATAACAAAATGTGGCAAAGACATTAGATGGTGCCTAGCTTTCAGGTAAAATAGCACCTGGGGTCTTAAAGGCTTGTTTCCAAACAAGCAGCACTCTAAGTGAGATGTCCACTAAGTGTACATGTAAGAAGCACATGATCATCAATCACTGAACGATTGTAAACATATAATCTGAAGTGGAAGGAGGGATTAATATCAGAACCTAAATTTTGGGACTCCTGCATGCAGAGGCTATGGATGACTGAGAGTCCAAGATTCGTTTTTGGGAACTAAGTAGGAAATAAGCCTATTTACAGTTTAGGGGTGGAGAGTGCATTGGAAAGACAGGTACAGAAAAATCAAAAACATTAGCATGGCTTGAACAGTTAAAACCTTGTGAGTCGATCTCTTCTCTGACGCATGCTTTGGTTTTCAACATTTTCTGAATTTTTGTTTTGCTTTGTTTTTGTTTGGTCATATGAGGGC
>PVJH01010145.1:33505-75223 GCA_004026705.1 Nesogale talazaci | reverse complement strand
TATCTTCAAGTCTTTAAGATCCCAGATGCTATATCTTTTGATAAGTGGGCATCATCAACTTCCTTCACTACATTTGTTTATGTACCAAATTTGTCTTCAGACGTTGTATCGGGGAAGGTGAGCATCATAGAATGCCCAGTTATTAGAACCAAATGTACAAATGTTCTAAATGTGGTTGAATTAATGAATTGTATGGTGGTTTAGGCCAGGATGTCCAGAGCAATTTAATTGAAAAACCATCCCAGCTTTGTCCAAATCAAGTCCAATATTAGTCCATATGTCTGGTACTCATCCATAAATTCTTCTTCAGACTCATGTAGCACATGCAACAATGCCAAATTGGGGAAGATCACACGTCAGTGGGTGGAAAGTCTTGTGGATCCAGTAGAGGTGGAAAACTTTCAACACTGGTGCAGGACTCCACATGTCTTCGCTAGCTCCCTTAGTGTCTCCTTCACAGGAAGGTGAAGCAGAGAGGCAGTGTGGTCTGTCTCCAGGGAGAAAGAAAGTCCCCAGGATCCTAATGAGAAAGCCATGCCCACATCATCAGGCTGTGACCTGACTGACAGACAGGCTAAATTCACCCTTCACTCTTCTTATCCTCAAGCTGATAGGAGATTTTGTAAATACCATAATCTGGAAAATAGCCCAGTCCAGCCCATTTCAATTTCCTCAGTCTGATAATAGTCTATAAGCCCCTCCTTAGATACACGAAGCCACATCATAGAATACATAGAATACAAAATAAAGGGAAAAAAATAATATAGGATAATCGCAGGCTCAGTGGGTGCAGAGTTGTTTAAAACCAATGGGATCACAGGACCTGCATCCTAGGACCAGCATAGGTTTTAACATGACGCCTTAACAGGAAGGTGAAGACAGAGATAGAGAGAGACAGACAGACAGACAGACAGACAGAGAGAGACAGAGAGACAGAGAGAGAGAGAGAGACCAGCTGCCAGACAGCCATTCATCTCAGTCACACCATCAGAGGTCATCAAGCTGCGACCTGACTGAGCAGCTGAACTCCATGCATGTCTTCTTACAGGTGTATCTTTTTTATTTTATGCATCACTGCCCTCAGGTGGTGGGTGTAGGAGGCCCAGCCTTTGCTCCTGGGAGCTGGAATTGAACCTCCAAACCAGTGGGCTGCAGTCCCGCGCACAGCCACTATGCCACTGGGGCTCAGCCCCTTACAGGTGTATTATTAGCACAAGCCTCTTACTATTATATATGATATGTGAATTATATGTTGATAAATTTTTAAAAATGAATTTGAAGTGCAATTTTAAGAAAAGTAGCCAAATTATTCTAAAGTTTTATAATTGTAAAAGCTTCACCAACACTATGCTATTTTTCATTGTTTAACAACATGTCAAGATTTTGTATCACTTGTGGTAACTTTTAAGGGATTTTAAAACTCATGGAAAGGAAATTATATTGCCTTTTGAGTCTAATTGAAACAATCGCATCTAGTGAAGTTGTCACAGAAAAAAAGGAAGAGACTTAGTAAGATGGATTAGCACATTTATTTCAGCATTGGGCTCAAGCAGGACTACAATTATGAGACTTTTGAAGGACTGAATAATATTTCATTCTGTTGTATATGGACTCAATATAAGTTGTGCCACCTTGACAACCCCCAAAAAGAGAAATTAACCATTAATGAATTTCTTTATTTTACCCTTGCATTTTCTGTTCTTTTCTTTTTCATTTTCTATACTCTTGATTGTGACTTTGTTCATTTTATTTGAGTAGTTGGTGCCTTTGTTATCGGTTTGTGATTTGTAGCCATTTATACATATTGTGCTCACTAGAATTTGTTAGCTATATGTGTAACATGAGAATTTTCTCATTGCAGGAAAATGATTTATTTCCCTATTTTATGGTGTCTTTAGTAAACAAACATTATTTTAATAGTATATTATTTTCATAAGGTTATGTGATGGTATGTGATATTTAAGAAATATGCAAATTATATCTCTAGTCATACTGATTCTTCCTGTCTTAGTTACTATGATGGTCAGATTTTGTGTCAATTTAAACCTCAGTCAAATAGGGGTGAAATCCAACAGCTTGAGGATGTGTGGCCTTTTTATGAGAGACACTGAGAATTGTCTCTATTTCCATTTTCTTCCTTCTTGCTTACCTGCATGTGCACCTGACTTTGAGTTTGGTGGTCCCTGTGTCTGTCACCCCCGGGAGCTGTGGCAACCTGCCCCTGCAGGTCTTGGATCCACTGACCTGTGTGCTCCTTATTTCCTCTTCTTGGTTCCTCTCCTGGTCGCTGCATAAATCTGAAGAGTTATCTGGGTAGTCTTGTACCCATGGACTTGAGTTAGGCTGAGTTTGCTTATTTTTTTATATAAAATTCCTTCCTAATATATAGTCATTTATTGTACACATATGAGTGTTGCTAGCTTTGTTTCTCTAGAAAATACAGTCTAATATAATTACCTAGTGAACCCACGACATCAATACCACAGGACCTGGTTTTTAAGGCCAATGTTTTTTCCTCTCACAGTATAGTACTCTGCAAATTCCAATTGGAGTCTCAGTACCATACATGAATTTTTAGTTTCAGGCATCTTCTGACTATTCCTAACATCGCTCAGTGTTCCTTGGCACCAGTCTTTCACAGACTCTCTCTCTTCCCACCTCAAGCAGTGCTTTTGTATAACTCAGAAGTGATTACCCTACCTGGCTATGGTCTTATCAACATAAAACCGCATTCCTAACAGGATCACATCCACAGGTGACAAAGGTAAATTATTTAACTCAAACCTCTCTGAAAAAGTCACATCTGTACACTATTTAATATTTTTTCCTGGTAACTCTATTTTTTTTTAATTTTGACATAATAATTTGTTTCATACTTGATTTTTTTATGTTTGGGAAATTATTATAAAGAATAAGCAATTATAGTATTTAGCTGTTTATTCATCCTCTTGGTATCATTTTTAGAAAGACAAAAGAATAAAGAATAAGCAATTATAATATTTAACTGTTTATTCATCCTCTTGGTATCATTTTTAAAAAGACAAAAGACAAAAGTGAGTCAATGTTTGAGCTTTCAGAGTGACATTGGTTATACTGTATATCATTTTGTTAGTACTACATTTTTCCATTAATGTTTTTGTTAGCATATCTAACTATATAGTAAGACAAATTCTGCCGCATATACTTCATCAGAATATGACTAGTTACTCATATTCTTCTGTTCTTTGACACAGATTTCAAATCCTATGAAAAACCTTGCCAACATTTTGCTTGAAATTTTTTTTAATTTCTGCAAATTCTTTAGAGAGCAAACTTTACAATAATGAAGCTTCCCAGCACTTCCTATTGATGTGTTATTATTCAAGGAATTTAGATATTCTTAATATTTTAAGGGACTTTTTTTTTGTGGCATCACTGCCCTGGTGGAAGTAGGATGCCCAGTCTTGCTCCTGGAGAACTGCTGCTGGATTTGAACTGTCAACCTTGTGGGCTGCAGTCCTGCACACAACCACTATGTCACCAGGGCTCAGCCTAAAGTTTTTCTTAATATTAAGGAAAATAGCTATATTTATTTGTCAGCAATGTATGGCATTTATTCTACTTATGTATTATAACTTTAAAAACTGAAATATTTATTTATCCAAGGCTGCCACTGAGTCAACTCTAGCTCATAGAATTGACCTAACCTGGAGGTTAGCAGTAACAAACATAACACATGATGTCAGGGTTGCTTTCTTTGAGGCTAGGCTATAACTAATGTATCTTGAAGAAATATAGCCAGAATGTTTTTCCAAAATGAGTATGGTAGGATTTATCTTCACTTACTTTGCATCTGCTACTGAGAGATACTAGTAAAGCAACAGGGAATAATAATAGAAAGACCATAAAATGGGATGGACTAACACAATTACTTCAACAACAAGGTAACACATAGCCATGGCTCTAAGACTGATGCAGGGCCACGCAGACATTGCGTCGGCTGTACATAGGGCCACTATGAGTTAGAACCGAACTGATAGTGCTTAACAGCAACCACAGCATTGAAATTTTTAAAAAATTAATTCTCTTTTATACAGTGTTTACTCAACTACGTAGTTCTACCTATTCAACTTTTTACCTTCTCTGGTTTCTTTATACAAATCATGATGCAAGGGAAGTAATATTGATATGTACTGAACCAATCACATTTTAGATAAAAAAAAAACCATAAAAACACAGACTAGGCACAGAAGAACAAAAATGAGAGGAGAGATTGGCACTAAATGTAACCAAAAAGACAGACCGGAAACTCCAAAGATGGTCAGCTAGAACCAAAGTTTTACTCTCTGAGTTCACAGAGAGCCAACCTTCATCTAGAGATGGTCCCCTGAATCCTGACTTCTAGCCTCCCGACCTCAGGGATTTTAAGGCTACACTTTTGCAGTTATTACAGTATTATAAGAATAGGTCATGCAACTTGAGAATATTCAACAAACTGTGTATCTATACATTTTAATATTTAATCCAATTTGATTTATAAGAAATGAAGCTGCTTTTTGAACTTGTGCTATATTATTAACAGCTGTATGGCAAAAATTCATCATCAAACTGGTTCTGTGTAATAGCACTTCTACATCAGGCTTCTGAAACTAAAGGTAAGCACAGGAGTGGGACATTTCATCCTTCTCTCCAGGCAGAGAGGGTGGGTTTGAATCTCTAGCCCTGTGATTTGGCAGGCCAGGATGAGCAGACTCTTTCCGTACTCCTTCACAACCGCCTATTGTAATCTATAGGGCACAAACTATTTGAAGATCTAGCATTGTAAGCAGTCCCACCAGTTATATATAATTTTAAATGTAAACTGAGTCACAGCAACTTACTTACCACAATATACCTGGTAAAGGATGGAAAAAGTACTTCAAATCAAGCAAATGTATCAGTATGATATATCTGATTTTCACAGTGTATTGAGGGCTATAAAGTTGCTCCAGATCCCCATGGATCCCTGCCCCCACCACATTTTGCTTTCTGTCCATTTATAAAGTATACATATACAGATTTTGGATAAATGCATAAAAAAACAAGTGGCATGATAAAGTAAAAACCCTGAAATTTCATAAATTCATCTTTAAGGTTAGCTTTGTGAAATATAGGAAATTTATTTCATTCAAGTCACAGACCGCATTAATGTGCCCTGGTAGTAGAATGGGCTAACCTTGATCTGCTGTACAAAAGGTTAGCTGCTCCAGTCCACTGACCACTCATGGAAGAGAGAAGAGGCTGCTTGACCCTACTGGTGTACATCTTCAGAAAAATTCTTAGGAAAATTCTGTTCTGACCTACAAATGTCACCATGAGTTGGAATAATTTCACAGTAGTGGATGAGTATCTAAGTAATTAATATTATAGAAAGTAAATTGAATTTAGATGTGACTATCAATACCAAGGCAATGAGGAAAGTAGCTTAGTGAACAGTTATAGTCAAATGAAAATATATTTGGTAGCTATTTGCTACTAAAGGTGCAATGACAATTGGTGTTTTATTCTTTTGAAAAGTAAATACTGGACGGGATTCTGTAGTTACTTTGTCCACTGTAACATGAAGTAATAGCACCCAGAGATCCAGTGACTAGGAGTGGAAGAGGGGAAGGAGTACTTTCAAAATCTAATACTATTCATTGGAGAATGTGTAAGTCATATAAGATTTGTCGTGAACCTCTGTGCTCCTTAGTTTCTATTCCCTAAAACTAGATGGTATTAAAAAGCAAAACTAAACAGAATCCCCTGTTTCCATGGAACCATTCCAACTCATAGTGACATTGCAAGAAAGAAATTAAAACTGTCCTTGTGGGTGTCAGAGTCCGTACATATCTATGGTGGCAGAATGCCTCACCTTTCTCCCAATAATGACTCTCTGGAAAGAGTAAAACGTCAAAGGGATCCCCAGAGTGCAAATCTTCACAGGAGGAGACAGCTTCATCTGGTCGGTTTGAAGCTCTAACCTCAGTGTCAGTAGCCTGACCCTTAACCTGCTGTGTCATCAGACTTCCTTAAATTTATAAGGAATATGCTTTCTTAGGAAGATTAATATCAAATTAAGTTTATCTCAGAAAGTGATTCATAAGGAGCACCAAAAATTCATAAAATAATCATATTAGAAATGATAAAATAATAAAAATTACTATGGACTGCTTACTTGTTTGAATTGAATCCTAGGCAAAATGGTTATTAGCATTGATTTAAAAAAAATAGAAGTTTTCCAAACTACTATGGAATTGATTTTGGTTTTTTAAATCATTTTATTAGGAGCTCTTACAAACATCATAACAATCCATAGTTCAACCACATTAAGCAGTATTGTAAAATTGCTATCACAAACTGTTTCAAGATTTTATCTTTCTTCTTGAACTCCTTGATATCAGTTCCTGTGTCAGTCTACTTAGACTAGAGGAACAAATTTCATAGACACGCATATGTATATAATGAAAGGGTTTATATACAAAAGTAATGGAACACTGAGAAAGCTTCTGTGTTAGTCCAGGTAGACTAGAGGAACAAATTTCATAGACAAGTATACAGATACAAGGAAAAGATTTATATAAAAGAGGAACAGGACATTGAGTCCAGTCCAGTTCAAATCACAAGTTCGATATCAACTCATATGCCTGAAATCAGTCCATAAAGTCTCCTTCCGACTCATGAAGTCACAGATCAGTGGGTGCAGAATCCCGGCGCTGGCAGGGGTCTCCCCATGGCTCCTCACTTCCAGGGCTCAGGGTCCATCAAAGCATCCAGTGGTGGTAGAAGCAACTCAGCACTGGCAAAGTTCTCCATGTGGCTTTGCCAGGTTCAGAGGTTTAGTTCCATCAGGGTAAGGCCGTGCGGCTTCTCCTCCAGCTCCTTCAGTTCCTCAGACACTGCCATCTTATCTTGTCTGTAATTCATCATCTCTGAGACTAACTCCCAACAACTGGGCAGATAGCTTCTCATCTCCATGCGGGAAATATCACGAGATTTCGCAGGAGTCTCAGGAGAAAAT
Organism: Nesogale talazaci; assembly: GCA_004026705.1. Lineage (NCBI taxonomy): Eukaryota > Metazoa > Chordata > Mammalia > Afrosoricida > Tenrecidae > Nesogale > Nesogale talazaci. Next base: position 68,205 of record PVJH01010145.1, on the reverse strand, counting down.
GCTATTTATGTTATCACTGCGATGCAACACCCCTAGAAACCACCCCAACCAATTGACCAACTTAAAAAAAAAAAAAACTCTCCTAACTTCAAATAAGGGATGTAATTTAAAAAGGTGCCCCCTATCTGCAAAAAAGACCTAACTTCAGAAAAATCCCCCTCCCCATTTAACTGCACAAAAAGACCCTACTAACTTCAATTAAAAAAAATAGACCTTCTAACTTGAAAAAAAATCCTAACTTATTCATACCTCGGTCCTCAGGCAGCAGCAGGCTCTGCACAGGCAAGCTTGTGACTCTTCCAATCACATCTGAGACAGAGAAGAGGAGTTGAGCGATAGAGAAGGAAGGGGCTCAGAGAGTGCATCACACTTTCCACACATGTGCACTGCAGGCCTGGGATGAGTCAGCTTCTAATCATGGCAGGTAGCAGAAACAAAAACAACCAGTGGGCCAGATAGATGTCCCTGGTGGATGGGATGTGGCCAATGGGCATAATTTAAGAACCCCTGCATTAGACATTAACATTTACAATTAGAAAGTGAGCACAGATGACTAGTAATAAGATTAGCTACATTCAATTGCATTTTCATTTATTTCAGCCTTGTAAGACAGAGCAGAACTGTCTTGGGGATTTTTAAAGAAGGCTGTCATCTTTATGGAAGACTGTGACATCATTCTTCTGTGGAACATCTGGTGGATTCAGTTTTAACCATCAGTCTTTCGATTAGCAGCAAGTGCATAAACACCGAACAACCAAAGTTTCTCTAGAAAACAAGTAATTGTAAATAATGTAAGCAATAATAAAGCACATTTGAAACTAAGGTGAAAGGGAAGTAAGGTATAAAGGATCTAAGCAAGTGTAGCATTAATCTGGTTTGTACATTTGTATTAACAGATATAAACTTGATATATTTGGCATAGTGAATTGACAAATACAATTTTATTATGTGTACTTACAGTTTTCATAGCATTGAAATATTTATTCCTATGTTGTAAGAAGGTGTAGGGAACAAGGACAACTTAATGCTGAATTATTGATTCTAGAAGCAATAATGGAGCATGTAATTCTCACATATGACATTTTTATATTAAAGCAGCAGCATATTCTTACTCTGTTGAATTCTTTCTTACCAAAAAATTATGCCATATTCTAAAAGAATTTTATATGTTCATAGTTGCTTCTAAATTTATTAGGGGTTAATGACTTTGTTGGGTCCTTTGGTTGGACACTATCCTAGCTATATGGCTTAAAATTGAGCATGCTCAGGATAATAATGTTTTTTTTTTCACCTTCTTCCTTTTAAGGGCTAAGTCCACTAGAAAATGAATAGTCTGTCTATTATTTTATAGTTTCCTTCAATTTTGTGTTTAATCAGATGTAAATTTGTCCCTGCATCTCAGTGTTCGACAAAGGCCAAGCATATGAATAATAACATTAATAACATTAATAAATCCCAACATATATTTTGAAACCCCCATGTTACAAACATTGTGTGGCTTGAAGAACATCAATTACTTTAAGTTGAGGATATCCCATAGTTTTTTAAACCTTAAGACAGACATATCCATCCACACTTGGGAGGGAAATGAGGGTGTGGGTTATGGTCTGAAGGAGTGGCAATCCGAATATTTGTTTATAATCCCACGCACCTACTTACTGTGTGCTGCCGCTTGCATGCAGTGGGTTGGGGGAAGCTCCGCCTCCTGGAGTCTCAGTGTCAGTAAGTTCACATGATCGGAACAGCGCACACATCCCCGCATTTGTTAATGAAAGTGATGATGACTCAACACTACTATTGAGTTTATGCAGTTAAATATCTACATAATTTGTTTCATTTTAATAAATATTTTAGTATACTGGTACTATTTGGTCCAGAATAATTTTTTCTTGTTTTCCTGCTCTAAAAACTGGGTTGTGTCTTATGGTTGCTAAAATATGGTAGTTTGAGAAAATTGTCTTTTTGCTAATATTTTAATAACTGTCTTCCCATTAACTCCAACATTTTGTTTTCTCCAGTTTTTTTCAATTATTGGATAGTCTTTAGAAATATATTTTCAGTGAGTCCCCATGAAGGACACATTTCAGTAGAGCTTCCACATCAAGAAATATTAGGAAGAAGGATCTGTCACTTTGCAGCTTAAATAATAATAATAGACTAGTGAACACCTACACAGAGCATTGAAAGTTTGTCTAATATGGTGCTGGAAGATGAGTTCCTTAGGTTAGAAGTCACTTTACACATGAGTGGGCAAGAACTGCTACCTCGAAGCGAACTTGGTCTTACTGATATGACCATAGTAGCTTGCAGGACATTGATTGGCTAATGAATCACAACTCAAATAGAAAATAAATAGTTGCAGATATCCATTAATAATCAAAACATCGCATGTATGAATTATGAATCTAAGAAATGGAAAAGATAAAGATCCAGGGTCATTGGCTTTAGTGAGTTTGAATGGATTTGGGTTGGAGCTATATATCATGAATTAATCAATGCTAAATTCTAATGTGGGAAGACTAATTGGCTGTATAAACATTTTATACATTTTTAAAAAATCAACATATAATGTAAATACAGAAAAAATATCAGGGAAGATGGTGCTGATATAGGACTTCACACATGAAGAGCTTGTTATGGGATAACCAGATTTATGGGTAAGGTTGTCTAGGAGGGGAATGGGATGCAAGATTCCATTTCACAGCACCCCAGCGTTATTTGTCAGTTCTCCCATGGAGAGTGTAGCAGTGGGAATCATGCTTATATGCCTGCATTTTGCCTCCCTTGTTGGCAGGGAAACAGCTCCAAATATCTTCCCCTTCTTTCTCACCTTCCTCCCTATTTGGTGCCTCACCAGAATGGGGACATGGCCTAGGACAGTCTGCCCCTCAAGGGCATCCCACAGATGTTCACATGCACAGTTGAAGGCCCTGGACACTGGAACATCGGGTAGCCAGTGGCGAAAAGTTCTAATTGGGGATAATCTTTTGCTGAGTCCCAGCTCCCTACCCTGGTCACATATGTGGCACTGGCTTCTGAAGATAGATAGCCCTAGCAATCAAAAAATCTCTTAACCTAAAAAGGAAGTCCCTCACCCACCATGCACCCGAGAAACTTTCACACCACCTTCAGCTTAGCTAAGATGCAATGCAAGCACAACCCACACAAGCAGCTGCTGTAAATATCTAGAAAAACAAAAGTCAATTACTGAAGGTGATGTGGCAATTCACAAAAAAGAAGCAGTCCTTGAGTTGTCAGATAGAAAATGCAGGAGAATGCTGTTTAGGAGAGTACAAGAAATTGGGATATTAACCCTGACAACTGATGAAGAAATAGAGAAACGAGAATCTAGGAGTTAATGATAATCAGAAATAAAGATAAAGATGCATGCTCTCATCAATAGAATAAAAAAATGAAAAACTGAATAAAGAACCTCGACCATAACCAAGCAGAATTCAGCAAACATGAGAAACAATCAAACTTGAAAGCAAAAGAAATGGAAGGCAGTCTGAGGATCATGTGGGAGTCATGTAGTAAAACAATATTTGAATTATAAGAATGCCTGAATAGGAAGAAATAAATAACCCTAGAGATAAAATACTAAGGGCATTCTTGAAAGAAAATCCTCCCAAATATCATGAAGGAGGAGACTATAGTTATGCAGGAAGGAAAAAGTACCAATTACATTTAACCCCCCGCCCCCAAACTCATGAATACATATAATAGTCAAATTATCCAATTTCAAGAAAAGGACAGAATAATGAAAGTGATGAGATAGTTCATTTAAATATAATAGATAAGAAAAACTCAAATATCTCCAGAGACTATACAAGAAAGAAGTAATTGTTCTAAAAGTGTTCTAAAATTTGAAAGGCAAAAAAGTAATCCAAGAATTCTATATTCTACAAAGCATCCCCTGAAATTTGCAGAAAAAAAGTTTTTTTCAAAGAAAAATTTGGGGAGTAATAATAAAATGAGCATTACAAAATTACTTTTCAGTTCTTTATGGGCAGAAAACCAACAATCATAGCACATGAATTGAGGTCACTACAGAGTGTAACACCACCCAGAAACCAACACACTGAAAAGAGTACCGAAAGCTTTATAGATACAATGGAAAGATGAAGAGAAGGATAAACTCTTCACACATGCACAGACCACCTTATTCATTGGTAAGAAAGAAAATATTGAGCACAAATAGTTTGAGATGACAGTAATAAGTGTACAATTAGATTTAAGTACACAGAATGTTAGTGGCTTAGATATGCCTATTAAAAGATAGAGAGCAGCAGACTGGATTAGACAAAAAAAAAAGCCATCAATCGGTTTTCTTCAAGAGCAAGATCTCAACTCAGAGACAAAAATAGGCTGACAGTCAAAGGATAGAAAATATTTACCAAGCTAATAATAATTAAAAAAATGAAAATCAGGGATATTGAAACTAATCTCTGACAAAATAGGTACATGATATATGACAGATAGGAATGGGCATTACAGAATGCTTAAAGGATCAGTAGACCAAGAACTCATGAGCATTGTAAACATATATACATCTAATGAAGGTGCCTCTAAATTCATCAACCAAATTCTCAGAAATGAAAAGAAAAATTACTCAATCAGCAATTTATAGTATGTGATTTCAATGCACCTCTCAGAAAGAAAAAAAGGTCAACAGGTAAGAAACTCATTAAATGAATAGAAGAGCTGAGCAAAATAAATGAAGAACTCAACTTCCTAAATATTTTCAGAGTTCTCAACAGTAAAAAAAAAATGTATACATTCTTCTCCAATGCACACAGCTCATCCTTGACAATAGGCAAATGTGGCACACAAGGCAAATGAGAAAATTCAAACACGTTGACATAATACAAACCCATCTTCTCTGACACCAGTACCATAAATCTGGATATCAATGGCAGAAAGAAGAGAAAAATAAATACAAACACTTGGAGACTCAATAACACACTTCTCAAAAATGAACAAGTAATAGCCCAAATTAGAAAATTCTTAGCAATCAATGAAATTGACAGTTCAACATACAAAACCTATGGTACATGGCAAAAGCAATTGATTAGAGGTCACTTTAGTGAAATAAATGCACACATGAAAAAGAAAGAGAATTATGGTCTGCACCATAACACAGCACCTTCACCATTTAAAAAGGAGTCAACAGCATAATCCTTTTAAGAGCAAAAGAAAATAATTAATAAAATTTAGAACAGAAATAAATGAACTAGAAAACAGAAGAAAAATGCAATAAATAAGTGTGTTATTACCGGTAGACTAGAGAAACAAATCCAGGGACACTCATGTATGTATGAGAGAGGCTTATATAAAAATGTAATTGAATATTAAGAAAACATCCCAACCCAGTTCAGATCAAGTCCAGAAGTTAGATATTATCCCATATATCCAATGCCAGTCTATAAAACCCCCTTCAGACTCACTCCAGGTATGCAATCATATCAAATGAGATACAAACTCTTATCTACTGCTGGTGAACTTGTAAATACATGCAGCCACTGAGGAAAATGATACGGCTACACCTAAAACAGATGGAAATGGAAATACCATATGATCCAGCAATACCATTACTTGCAATATACCCAAAAGAAATCAGAGATGGATCACAAAAAGAAATTTGTTCATCACAGCCCAAGTCACATAGCAGGAAGTTGTAAATAGCCTAAATTCCCAACAATAAAGAATGGGTTTAAAAAACAAGAACTCTGTTACAAACACAACAATGGAATAAAACACCTCTGTAAAATAACAGTGATAAGACCAAGAAACAGCTAGAGACGTGGAGGGATCTGGAACAAATGCTGAGACACTAAATTAGTCAAACACAAAAGGACATGTACTGCATGATTCTACTGCAGTAGCAGCAAGCAGCAGAACAGGCACAAGCTGGTAGGACATGCAGTCTTCTGTTGGGGCATACTCCAAAGACTGTTTCGTGGAGCCCCCATGAGGGGATTTCCCTGGGTGAACTGGACTCTATCTCAGACACACTTGCAATTAAGTCAGAAAATAGATGGTGTCTGAGGAAGCAGAATCCAGCTGTACTAGGCGTGGCAGGCTGTTGGTTGACAAATACACACGATCTTCATGAATCAACCCCCTACATGTTGTATTCAAACAGGTATTATCGTGGCAATCCTGTGAGGGACATTGTGTTTTATTCTGCTTACGCTTGTTCATATTGAGTTTTATCACAGAAGTGCATTGCCCTTGGAGGCCACCTTCTTGAAGCTGTTTTTTCAGTAAAGGAAACTAGGTGCACTGAGTCTATGGGAAGAGCAAAAAGAGCAAGGGTTTCCGCGGAGAGAGGACATAAAAGGGGGTGAAGGAGATAATATGGAGATGTTGAGGAGTTCATTAGGGACAAGTGTGTTTGGAGATTGATTGTAGAAGCAGTTGTACAATTCTGTTTGATGTGGTTGAACTATGGAAGGATTACAGCCAATTAAAAAAAAAAAGCATAGATTCAGGAATGGGTTTGGCGCTCACATTAATTCCTAGCTCAAACTTAAGAAAAATCAGTTCTTACATCACGGTCCTGCTCAATGTCCAACTTCAGGAGCATTTCACAGAAATCATGGATACTGTAACAAAATGTGGAAAAAAATTTAGATGGTACTTGGCTATCAGATAAAAATACTTCTGGAGTCCTAAAGGTTTGTTTCCAAATAAGTTGCCATATAAGTGAGATGTCAACTAAGTCCTTTGAAAGAAACACCATGAACTGTTACCAAAGGATTGGAATCCATATAAGCAAAATTGAAAGACAGATTAGGATTAGAGTCTAAATTGTGGTAATCTTGTTTGCATAAGGCAATGGGTGACACTGGGATCCCAAGACTCATTTTTATAATTACATATAAAGCAGATCTCTGGAGATCTCCCTTGATTCAAAATTGAGGACTGGGAGAATAGTGGACACTTAACAGAGTGCATGGGTGAAAGGCGTACAGATAAGCAAAGGCATAAATCTGACTTGAACGGTAAATCTGACTTTGTCAGAAGATCCCACCTATCATGCAGACTTGAACTGATCTGGTTTCCAAATTGTTTGTGTTTTTGTTTTATATTGTTTTGCTTGTTCAGATTAGGGGGTATGTCAAAGTTATTATGCTATTGGAGGTAGCCCACTTGAAGTTCTATTATATGCTTTCTGGTTTCTCAATGTATGAAACCCAGGATTGATGAACCTATAGGGCCAGCAAGTAGAAATTTGGGTTTGGGGGGAGAGGGATAAAGTGGTGGTGGGAAGGTGAAGAGAAGATGATATCAAGGAGTCCATGTAGAAAAAGACTTTGAAAACTTATTTTTGCAGCAACTTGACAGGATTAAATATAGAATTATGTCATATATCAATTAAATTAATTTAAAAAGCTAACTCTGTTTATGGATCTCATACAATGGGATATGTAATTTGATAGTTTTGTCAATTAGACATATTTGTGTGAAGGTAGGGGTGCATCCCATTCTATCATTCTGGTTGCACCCTGATGATACTTCCTGGTGGTTGTGACCTTGATCCTGAGTAGATCCAAGATTCCCTGCCATTTTGCATTCTGCTGGATCTGGCCCTGCCTCTGGTTTGTTGAGCTCCTGTTGTGTGATGTGACAACCCCAGGAGCCATCAAGGGTCTGCTGACTTTGGGTTCATTTGGCTGAACTTGGATTCATTTTCCTCTGCATTTGCATGGCTTTCCAGCTTCTTCATTCTGCTTACTGTTTGTCAGCTTCCACAGCTATGTGAATCAAAAATGTCTTCAACATATATCTGATCTATGGACTTGAAATAGATTCTACTTATCTACTTTTGCAACTGTACAAACATAAATAAATACATATATATCATCTATTTGCATGTTTATGTGTGCTAAATACACACATACATCTGTAAGTAAATATACACAATTAAATATATACAAGTAAATGCACTGTTTTTACTTCTCTAAAAGGCACACCCTAATACACAAACAAATCAGTGATTACAAACTTGAAAAGAGACAATGGAGAGCTCAATCTTTTCAAATAGAACTAGGTTGGGTGTAAAACATGAATAAGCCATCAATTGTTTAGATAATATTCAATTGAAAAACATAGATTAAAACAAGCCCATAGGAGCTAAAGGATATCCTTAAATATATCTCCTGTGAATTTAGAGTGGAGATTTAAGAAATAACATAAATCATTGAACATTCAGGACCAAAAACCAGACAAATAGTGGATGATATCAAGAATACCAAATATGAAGAAAGGGAGAATCTCCTTCAAAGGATAGGAAAGAAGAAAAGTACAAAATGTATAAGGAATTGTGACATTTGTTCATAGGTGCAAAATGGAGGAAGGAATAAAAGTAAAAGATATTTCACAGGGCAACTTGAGAACAAAAAGTAAAATGTGATAATTAAATGTAAAGGAGTTAGACAATTATAAGGAGAAAACACACTTTGTATTTCTCTGGGTGAAAAAGCTGAAGGGAGCCGTGCAAACCTCAAGCTGCAATATTGAAAGTTTCTATGGGCAAAATATTAAATGAGGAAACACATAAGGAAGGAATGAAAATAAAAAGATTTACTTTATAAGAAATTATTAGTCCATGTACATCCAATTCAAAAAGTAGAATAGGATCAAGAATTGAGAAGAGAAGAAATAAATGTAGCTTTTTGAAAACTTTAGGGAAAAAAATCAAAATTTTCAAACTTGATGCTATACAAATGCATATGCTTCCACACAGAGATGAAATAAAAGAAGTCTTCAATCATTTTCTTGAAGATATTTAAAGCAAGGAGCACTGGTGGGATAGTTACCACTTGTTTGGCTGCTTACCACAAGACCAGCAGGATAAACACTTCAGCCATTCTGAAAGAGAAAGATGAAGCTTTCTACTCTCAGAAAGAGCCTTACAAACCCACAAGGTCAGGGCTAGTTCATCATAGAAGTTCACCATGAATCAGAATTGACTCCCTGACAATGAATTTTTTGTCTTATTTCTTTAAAGTCAACTATCTTGCCAACTGAACAGAAGATATTCATATTTGAGGTTATTGCAATTAAAAATTAAGCAACAGAATGTAGACATTATTGAATGATATCATTAATATCTAACTCAATAATGCTTTTTTCAATATAATTTTAAAATATTACAGCAATACATTTAGAGGTTTCCATAAATACAAACCAAGGAAATCACTGCTGAAGTTATGACTGTTTGGGAAAAGTAGAAAGTAATCAAAAGATGTTAATCTGTGTTTTTTGAATAACACAAAAGGAAGAAGTACAGGCTACAGGGAGGAAATAAGCCAAAACAAAACATAAACAAAGCTTCTGTAATTGAAGGAATACCAAATGATCTGTTTCAATAAATGATGCTGTGATGTAAGCCCTCACTGGTACTTACTAAAAAAGTTTAAGGATAACTTATTGGATGAGATTCATACTTTCACCCATTTACACATGTAAGGTTAATCAACAAAATGTAGAGAGTATCAAACAGTGTCATTAATATCACATGGATGCAAAATTGTATTGAAAAAAAATTAATAATGCTGCCATTGCATTACATCATTTGGGAACTACTAGAACATCAAGCTGAATCCAATACAGGACAGAAAATATACATATCTTGGTTCATGTCAGAAGTAACCTTGATGAAAGTAGAAATAAATTTACTTGTATTTTACTTTCTCTATGTAGTACTGTGTTAGTCCGGGTAGACTAGAGAATCACATTCATAGACACACATATGGAAATAAGTGAAAGGTTTATACACAAGAATAATGGAACATTGACAAAGCAGCCCAACCCAGTCCAATCCAAAGTCATAAGTACGGTATTTGCCCAAATGTCCTCTTCCGTTCTATAAAGTCTCTTTCTGACTTACAAAGCATATGCAATTATGACACCAGGACAATCACAGGCATATGGGTGCAGAGTCTTGTGTGTCTGGTGGCAGTAAAAGTATCTCAGCACTTTCAGGGGTCTCCACATTGCTTCTCTGGCCACAGAGGTTTGGCTGCATCAGGCCAAGCCCATGTGACTGGCCTCTCCTCTGGCTCCTCTATTCTCCAGGATTCAGGATCGATCAGCATGCTGTCATCTCTTCTTGTCATTAGTTCATTTCTCAGAGACTCTCTACTCCTATTGGGAAATACCATGAGACTACCAAGAATTCTCAGGAGAGAGCCATGACCACACAGAGGCCTCATTGGCTATCTCCAGACTAACAGGCTAGACTCCACCCCTACATCCCAATCATGAAATTGACATCAAGTACATGACTTTCACAAGTAACACCAACTATGAATAATATTGGAAATAATTAGAATATTTTAAATATTTAGTTGTGTTTATGAGGTACCTATACACATGTCAAGTGGTAGTCATTAAACATTAATAGGTGCATTGCCTTGTTTCAAATTGGGAAATGCGTGCATTAAGGTTATATCTTTTTATCATATTTTTCAATCTATTCATTGAGCAAATAATACTAAAATAATACTGGGCTATATGAGTTAAAATTGACATCAGGATTTAAAGATAGCTCCTCACAAACATCTGATTTTCAGAAAGCACAACATTGCTGAGAATGAGGAGGACTTAATATATTTGTTGATGAGAATCTTAGGCCTCAGTGAGGAACCCAGGAGGTAGCATTGGCTATGAGTCTCAGATACTCATAAAAGCATTTCTATTTTTCCTATATGATCAATATGAGTCAGAATCAAGTCAATGGCAACTAGAGAGAGTGAGTGAGTAGCCTTCAGTAAGCATTGGAACACAAAGTAAAATAATCCAATTGCTCACAATTGAACCAAAAAACAATTTCATGATGAATGAGAAAAAATTGTTATTGTCAAGGATTTGATTTTGCTTGTATCCACAATTAATGCTGGTAGAGACAGCAGACAAGAAATCAAACAATGTATTGCACTAGACAATGTATTGCATTGGGCAAATCTACCTCTTGAAGTGGTGTACTCAAGGATGCTGTTGAAAGACTAAGCCATGGTACTTTTAATTATAGCATATGTATGTGAAAATTGGACCAAATAAAGTTTTAACAAAAAAAATCAGTGCATTTGAATTATGGTGTTGGAAAAGAATATTGAATGCACCCTACACTATTAGATTTTTTCTGGGAAAGGACATCATGCTTGATAAGATGGAGGTTCAACCAAAAAGGAGAAAAACATCAATGAAGTGGACTAATACAGTGGCTAAAACCATGAATTCTTATAAACAAGTGTGAAGACTTTATCTTTCATTTTTCTTGCAGGAAGGACATACAATTTGGTTGCAAGAAGTGGTGGCATTCAAATAATTTAACAACCTGCTTGCTGCACTAACAACCATTTTAAATACATTTTAAAATGATATGTCAAAAGGTACTTTTTTTTTAAATTTTACAGTGGATACTTCAAGAAGAATAATGAGAGGTACACAGAACTACATTATAAGAAAGAGTTTTAGCTGAGTCTCAATGGCGTAGTGGTTGTGTGCGGGACTGTGGCCCACTGGGTTGGAGGTTCACATCCAGCAGCATGCTCCAGGAACAAGGTTGGGCCTCCTACTTCCACCACCAGGGGCTATGATGCCCAAAAAATAAAACTTTAAAAAAAAATAGAAAGAGTTTTAAGACATTAATAAAAATAATATCTGACTAAAAAGACTGCTAAGATTTTTCCATATTACTTCAAGAATAACATTCTTATATGCAAATATTCTCCACTTTTGTTAGACTGTGTGATTTATTTTTAACCACATTTTTAATGTAGGAGTTGGAGCCTATTCTTTCAGAGGCAGGTCAGTTATACAATAGTTACTTAGTTATTATGATTGCTATAGCAGAAACAGATAAGTTCTATTTTCTAAATGTATGCATCTATATATATTTCTATGCACCTAAGCATTGGCTTTTTGTTTTGTTTAATGATGATAACTAATATGTTCTTTTCAAAATCATTTTATTGGGGACTTCAAGATCTCTTATCATGATCCATACAAACTGTAGGGGTGGAGTCTAGCCTGTCAATCTGGAGATAGCTACTGAGACCTCTGTGTGAGCATGGATTTCTCTGAGAACTCTGGAAAATCTCGCGGTACTTCCAATTAGAAGTGAGAGACTATAGATTTAGTTCCTTGGAGATACTTTATTGACAAAGCAAGGTGGCAGCATAGACCAAGTCCTAGGAAATGGAGGAGCCAGAGGAGAAGCCACAGGGCTTACCTTAATGAAATCAGACCTCTGGGGAGGGGTGGGAGGAGCCACAGGGAGACCTCTCCCAGTGCTGGATGCTTCTACCACCAATGTATACTGCTGATAGATCCTGAACTCTGGAAACGAGGAGCCATGGGGAGACTCCTGCCAGTGTTGGGATTCTTCTACTGGCACTGGAAACACAAGACTCTCCATCCACTGTCCTGTGATTGTCCTGGTATCATTACATGTGCTTCGTGAGTTGGAAGAAGACTTTATAGATTAGTATCAGACATATGGGCTAATATCGGACTTATGATATTGGACTGGACTGGGTTGGGACACTTTCTCAATGTTCCATTCCTCTTGTATATAAACCTTTCCCTTATATCCTTATGCGTGTCTGTGAATTTGTTTCTCTAGCCTACCCGGACTAACACACATACATCTTTCACCTAAGCATTGTTGATTCCCCTCTTTTAAGTGGGAAAACACTCCTCTTCAACTTCACGTTTCCTGGAAACTATAAAGTGTATGTTTATACAGGATCTATTTCATGACATTATTAAATAATTGTTTATTGAATGTGTGGGTTTTAATGAAATACTTATAATGTTCTTCACTGAAACTCACAGGGGCAATTTGTTCTCTAGAGTCAACCTGAGCCACGATTGACCTGGTGATACTGACTGAGCTACAAAAGAATATTACTTGTCCTTCTTTATTGTAATAAAATTTCATGAATGAAATACACAAAATTTAGTGTAGAATTTAAGAAGTTTGGATAAATGAATTAACCTATAAAAGTACATTTATATATACAAAGTAATAGACTATTCCATCTATCACAAATATTTCTCTAATGCTTATTTTAGTTATAAACATACCCCATTCATTTAATATTCTTTCTATTATCACAGAATTTTTTGCTCTTAAATTACATTTAAATATGATCAAGCAGCTTTAATTTTGAAATGTATGTATGTATTTCAGTTTCACTGTGCATATTTAAATTATAATGTTGGCAAAGAATATTGAAAGTATCATGAACTGGCAAAAGAACAAACAAATCTGTCTTTGAATAAGTATGATCAGAATGCTTCTTATAGATGAAGGTATCAAGACTTCATCTCACATGCTTTGGATATAAGATCAAGAGATAAAGGCATCATGGGAAAGGGCATCATGGTTGGTGACTTAGAAAGGCCCTGAAAAAGAGGAAGTTTCTCAAAAAGAGGGACTGACAGAGTGGGTTTAACGCTGGGCTCAGACATCAGACATATTGTGAGGATGAAGCAGGCTGGAGTGTTGTTTCACTGGCTGTATATAGGGTCACTATGAGGGGTACCTGACTCAATAGGACCTCACAACAGCTATCAAAAATTCAAATATGCTCATTATTAGGTATTATTTTTAAGTGTTTGTTTTTGGTTGACACCATGGCTTAAATGATGAATGCAAACATTACAACAATGATAAAGACAGCATAGGATCAAGCAGTGTGCTATTCCAGGAGGACAAGAAAAACAAATTCATAGACACTCATGTGTATAAGAGAGTGCAAGTATATATTGGAAAAACATTCCAGCCCAGTCTGGATCTGGATCAAGTCCATAAGTCTGACATTAGCCCATATGTCCGATACCCTTATAACTTCCTCTTCAGACTCACACAACACAGACACCTAATGCAAGGACCCGTGGCATCTCCACACTGGCAGGGGTCTCCATGTGGCTCATCCATCCCAAGGATCTGGCAGCATCAGTGTAGCTCCATATGTCTTGTCATCAGAAAGAAGAAGCAGAGAGAATGTGTGTGTGTGTCCTGCCTCCAGTGAACGATTTATCTCCTCGGTGCTTCCAAATGCCTCAAGAAGCGATCTGATAGACAAACTCAACTCCACCCCTTTACTCTTAATAGTCTCAAATCGGTAAGAGATTATGTAACAGCTATAGGAAACATTTCATGAGTTGTACAGGTATCTCAATCGGAATCAATTTGATGTAGCCTTAGCCCTATCCTGTACCAGGTGTTTCTTATTTGTTTTTAATACGATCTTCCCCTTCTAGGATGGCACATATTTTAAAAACAGTTGTGGGAAGAATTCAGTTTAGAATGGAAGACAAAGCAAAGAAACCTGACTTTAGACATTACCTCTGGTATGCCAGGTAACTGGACCGTGTACCAGTCTTCCTAACTCAGAGTTGTAATAGGAAATTTTAAGGCTGAAGTATTCCCAGACAAGCTTTAACTACAACAAAGGCTCTCCATGGCAAAATGGTGCCTTTGATGTTTACTTTTTCCCCCCCCAACAGTTTTATTGGCACAGAATGTACATATAATGTAATTCAATTTCTCAATCACATCAAAAATAACTGCCCAATTATTACCACATCAAATTTAGAGTACCCACCTCCAATGGCTAAGTCATCTTTAAAAAGAGTTGTGCAATCACAATCTTTTCTAATGTTCCCTCCCCCTCCCACTTTCAAAATTAGGTATTATTCCATTGTGGTCCAAATGGTTAAGCATTGGCTAATTGTCAAAATCTTGACTTTAAAAAAAGTAATTTTATTGGGGGCTCATACAACTCATCACAATTCACACATACAACCATTGTATGTCAAGCACAATTGTACATTTGTTGTCCTCAACATTCTCAAAAACATTTGCTTTCTATTTAAGCCCTTTGTTTCAGCTCCTCATTTTCCCCCTCCATCCCCACTGCCTCACGAATGCTTGATAATTTACAAGTTATTATTTCTTCATCATATCACCCACTTCCCAGTTGTCCATACCCCAGGGAGTAGGTTGTATGTCGATTCTTATAATCGGTCTCCCCTTCCTACCCCACCTTCCCTCCACCCTCCTGGTATTGCCACTCTCACCACTGGTCCTGAAGGGAAAAGGAACTCAGAAGGAACACATGGAGGCTTCCTCTCCAAAAGCACTGGCCTTAAAAACTATATAGATTGAAGTTCTGCTCTGCACACACAGGATGCAGATCAAGATGAACTGGAACCACCCAATGCAGCTGTTTGGTTGATTGGTTTACCTATAGTTCTTGTTCTAGGTATTTGGATGGTTTCTGTATTTTATCATTTGTGTTCAAGTATTTCTAAACTTATGTTAGGCATGAAATGATTAAATCATAGGATAAGTTAAGAGTTTTATGCAAGAATCAGGCAATCTGCTTTCTAAAATGCGGTATCATTTTCCAGTCCCACCAATAATGTATTGTTTTATATATTCTCCAGCATGTAGTTGCTAGTATGTTTTGTTTTGCACAATAGTCCCATTAGGAGATGTGTTTTCAGTGCCTTCTGCAATTTTAACTGTATTTCATTTTGCCCATGTGATGTTTGCTTCAAAAGGAGTCCGGGGGTGTGAGGTATCACCATTGGGCTGCAAATCTCAAAGTCGGTGGAAAGAATGATGAGCCACGAGTCAGAAGAAAGATGAGGCTGTGAGCTTCTAGTCCCAGAGACCTAAAGGAACAACTCAATCCTGTGCTGGAAGTTCACTATGAGTTGAGGTCAACTTACTGGCAATGGCTATTGTTCATCAATGCATATCCCTTTTTGAAAGCGTCTCTTTAATTCCTTTGCCCATATTTGTTAATTTTACTAGTCTCATTGATTTTATGATAAGTTTAATTTTAAGTCTGTAAGAGATACATTTACAGAAAAAATGTCAAGTTCTTTATATCTCATGCCCCATCTTCCCTATTATTAACATATTATTTAATATGCTATATTATCATGAATATTAAACTAAGATCAGCATATTAGAAATAGCTAAGCTCCATAACCTTGTTAAGGGTCTTATTCAAGTTACCCCCTCCACGGTGGTCACCAAGCTATATTAGACCCCTCTGGCCTGTGGTAGTTTCATAGACTTTATTTCGTTGATACTCCTCATGTATTTTTTAGATTAACACTGATTTATATTTGTCTGGTATTTTCTCTTGATTAGATGGAGGTGATCTGTTTTTGGAAAGATGCTATTACTTATCATCAACATTAACATTTTTCATGATAAAATTGTTCTGGGGGTTTCTCTGTGAAGTTACTATTTTTCCACTTTTATATTTTTATTCATTATAAAACTTAGAGATAAATCTTTTCAATACAGCCCAATATTTGAGTTTTGATGAGGTATAATTTGGTAATATGTGTTCGTCATGTATGATCTGTGTTTACTAAAGTCCTGTTTAGGAAATTGATGTTTCCCACAGGACAGTGAGTATATTATCTTTTTTAAAATCATTTTATTGGGGGCATATACACCTCTAATTATAATTTATACATACAAACTTGTCAGTATTTACAACTTTTTGGGGGGAGCTCATAAAACTCTTTTTGTTAACTAAAAATCATTTCATAGGGGGCTCGAACATTATTTTTCAAAATACATAAATAAACATACTGTGCCAAGCACCTTCACATGTCCACTGCTGTTATCATTCTCCAAACATCCGTCTTTCCCCTTGAGCCCTTGATATCAGCTTTTCCATTCTTTCTCCTCTTCCCCTGCTCTCCCCTCCCCATCAGCCCTCAATGCTGTACAAATTATTATTGTTCTGTTACATCTTATACTGCCCAACCCCTCCTCCAACCCACTCCTTTGATGTCTGTCCTTCAAATAGGAGCTTATGTGTATATCCTTGCAGTTGGCTCCGTCTCTCCACCTCACTTTCTCTCCACCCATGTAGCAGCTTCAATCTCACTACTAGCCCTAAGAGGTTCATCCATCTTGGCTTCCCCATGTCTCCAACTCCCCTTTTTACTAGTGTACCTTCTCCAATTGATCTGGATTTGTAAGGTAAAGTTGGGACCATGATGGTTGAGGGGGAGGAAGCCTTCAGAACTAGAGGAAACTTGTATGTATCATCACCGCCGGGCTGTTCCCTGACTGGTCTGCCTCCTCCCCATGACTCCCCTCTAAATGGGTGTCCAATTACTCACCAGTGGGCCTTAGGTCCTCTCCCTGCTCCCCCCCACTCATTCGTAATGATGTGATTCTTGTTTTTTGATGCTCAATCTTATCTTTAGTTGTCTTAAAAGCTTTATAATTGTGACTGTCATTTTTAAGTCTATAATATGAATCTTTCCACAGATTCTGAGATAGATTTCATAATGTAAAATGCTTGCAGAAAATTTTCTTGAGATTAACAAATGGGAGAGGTAGGATAAGGAAGTAAATTTGGGGCAAAGGAAAATGGCACTCTGATGCAATCCCCAAAAGCCTTTGTTGGCTCCAAGGGAAATTGCAAAGTTCTCATGATCCTTCATCAGCGGTTCAAACTAGCATGATGATGACAGTCTTGTACGTACTGTTTAATCTTTGAATGTGTTACATTTCAGAGAGGAGAAAAGATTATGGTCATGATTTTATTTTAAATTGAGGTCCAGAAGTCTGTCTTAGCTGAGATTGACAATAGAAATACTTTTTTTTCAGAAACTGAAAGAATAAGCACTTCATAAGAAGGATTCAGGACTGTATTTGCCATGAAGGAATCTTCAATTTTTTATTTTCCCCATTCTTGTTTTATTCAAGTGACATATTTAGGGACCAAGTTGTGGGCTGTGGGGTCCCCACAGTGGGGCTTCAGAAGTGACTCTGATTGTGGAAGACATTAAGGACAGACAGGCAGCAGGACACAGGGGCTCCTTGTCCAATGCCAAGACTGAGAGTGAACAGATTTTCCAATGAGTATACATAATGGGGCTTCCAGATCTTTCAAAAGGCATACATGTCATACAGGGAATATATTACATAGTCAGTGGGTAGCAAGCAAAGAGGTGAATTATCATCTTGACCTAGTGCTAATTGACCTCCAGTGCCCTTAGGGAAGAAATCTGTGATCCACATCAGAAGAGGAAATCAAAGGAGGGTTTTCTACATTTTGCCTTAGGTCACATTACAGAACCTGATTGTTCTCATCTACAGATAGCCTCTAGGCATGAGGAATAGCCAGATACAAGTACAAGACATTTTTTGTGGTAGCTCCTTTATGACAATTCATTAATGGAGGGATATTTCCAGATTGAAGAATATGTATTTGAAAACATTTCTATCTCAGAATAATGGAGACCTTGCTCAAAATAGAGCTAGTTTTCCATGTTTGCAATTGTGAGCATAGAAATAAGGCCCAAAGCACTCCAACAAATCTTCAGGTTATCACAAGTCCAATTTGATTTTAAGTATGTACTCAGTTTCTGCATCATAAGTTTCCTAAGCACATTTGTTAAATATAAATTCAGCATATATGTGATTCTATTTTAGCATAAGCTATTCTATTCATTTGAATTTGTGTATCATCATGACATTAAAATATTTATTGACTAATGTAACTGTTCAGCAATATTGCTTAATCTGGGTTAATAAGCTAACACAATTTTAGAATTAATTTTCAAAATTGTTTTTTTTATTTTACCCTCTATTACTTCATAGAAATTATTGCACAGGCTTTTAAGTTTTTGTAAAACAACGTGGGATACTGAGATCATGATTCAAATGTTGTTTGTTTTTATAATCAATGGTAGAATATTAAATAACTTAAAAACATTTGGACTCCCTAATCTATTCATTTGGGATGTATAGCATATATAGCACAATAATAAATAAATGTACATGTGTATATTTAAGGATTTAAATTTTTGGATATATGCTGGTTATACTTTATACATATGTTTTAAAATTTTTTATCTCTGAATTATACTTTGGGATTCAGTACAGCTGTCTCATCTTACATATCTTGTCTTTATTCCAAAATAGTTTATGCTTTAGTAACTTTATAAACCTAAGTTGTATTCTAACTTTATTTTCCAATTATGTATTGCTGGTTTCTACAGAAACACTTAAATTTTATATATTCTCTTATTATTTGCTTAATTAGCTTATTATTTTCATAATTGTAGATA
The DNA here is from genome assembly GCA_004026705.1 of Nesogale talazaci. NCBI lineage: Eukaryota > Metazoa > Chordata > Mammalia > Afrosoricida > Tenrecidae > Nesogale > Nesogale talazaci. Next base: position 49,065 of record PVJH01010145.1, on the reverse strand, counting down.
ATTTTTCAAGTGTCTAATTAAACAATTATGTTGCTTGCAAACAAAGAACATTTTATTTCTTACAAAATACTCATCCTGCCTTTATGTATTTTGCTTGTCTTATTACTTAAACATGTTAAAGACAAATAATTTTGGTCAATCTTCTGAAAAAATATTCCACCTCCATATTAGTTATCTATAACTATTGCAACAAGTCGCCTCACCATCCAGGTTGCTTAAGATATGTATATGTGTATGTGTGTATGCATGTGTACATATATACATATATTAATATATCAGCATCCATTAAAATGTCATTAAAAAAGATATTCCATTATCTTTCAATTCCACGTACCCTTAAGTTTTGGAATTTTTTTTGTATAATCTCACCGTTCTAGAGGTCAGAAATTTGAAAACTGAAACTGAGTGGTTGGTAGGACCACTCTCCTGGAACAGGGGCACGATACATTGATCATGATCTACTAGTTGATTGCAAATATATTGTGGGTAGATTGCATGGCATTAAAAAATAGATGAAATCCTATCATCAATATGTTCACTTAATTGATATAGAGCACAGCCAATCAGATGCAATCTTATGTGTCAAACACATATGCAAACAACTGGCCTAAGTCCAACAAAACTTACAAGACAGGTTATGGCCAATTTTTAGGCCTTTCTTTTTCTCTTCAATGGAAAAAAAGATATTAAAATGAGTGTGGGAGTTGGACCAAGTAAGAAGAGAAAACATATCACTTTCTTATGGAAGGGGAGATTTTGACACTGCAGGCCAACATCCAGCTGAAGTCCAGAACTCCTGAATGGTTCTGGAACTTACTGACAAAGGAAAAGTACCCAAGCTTGAGAAAATGTAGTAACACCTTGACTGCATTATTTGGCTCTGCTTATTTAGGAAAGTAAGCCTTTTCCCACATAAAGATAATTAAATCCAAGTACTGGTCATATGACATATGATCATATGGAAATGTGGTTGAGGCTGGCTGCCAACAACCACTGTCTGGACTATGCATCCCTGGCTCACTCCATTCAGTGCAAGCCATCAGAGTAAACTCAGGTAATGACAAAAAGTGTACATAGTTAATCATGTTGTATTGTGCAATATAGACCCATGTGGTTATGCAAGGTACATAAACATATATTATACATATAAGGAATTCTCAATGTGTTTATGAATAAATGTAATAAAACAGTAAAATAAATATATATATTGCATTTTTGTAGTTGGTAGATCATTTTGACTTGATCAATTTAAAGTATGCTACAAAAATGTGAGCACCTCTATTCTGGAGAATCAAGTGAAACTTAAGTTTCCTGTCTTTCTCAACTATTTTGGTTGATAGCATTTGTGATTTGGGACTCGGTCATTCTAATTTTAGTATTATTTTCTAATTTAGTATTATTTAGTATTATTATTTAGTATTATTTTAGTATTATTTTCCGTGTTACAATTTCACTTCTATTCCCTCTCATAAGTATCCATGTGATTGTAATTGCTACAAGCTGCAGTGAGTTAGTCTAGGTAGACTAGAGAAACAAAATCATTGACACACATATGGATATAAGGAAAAGGTTTATATATAAGAAGAATGGGACATTGTAGAAAACATACCAGCCCTGTTCAGTTAAGTCATACATCTGATATTAGCCCGTATGCCTGATATCAGTTATAAAGTCTCTTTCTGACTCACAAAGTCACAGGTCAGTGGATGCAGAGTCCCGGCCCTGGCATGTGTCTCCCCATGGCACCTCGCTTCCAGGGCTCAGGGTTCATCAACAGCATCCAGTGGTGGGAGAAGCAACTCAGCACCGTCAGAGGTCTCCACATGGCTTCTCCAGCTTAGAGGTCTGGTTCCATCAGGGTAAGGCCGTGTGACTTCCCTTCTGGCTCCTCCATCTCCACAAACGCTGCCAACTTGCCTTGGCCACAGTTCATGGTCTCTGAGGCTACCTCTCAACAACTGGACAGATAGCTTGTCTTCTCCATCAGGGAATATCATGAGATTTCCCAGAAGTCTCAATCATGAAATTAACATAAACACATGACAGCCACATGCAGTGAAGCCATTAGTGAATAATAAGGCTCTAAGAATTAATGTGAATTCCAACTAAAACGTGTCAGGAAGCTGAGGAGACACTGGAAGCAATCAGTCACTCTGATTTTGGGGGATTTTATTAACTAGAATTCCTTGGTAAGAGTAGCAGTGCAACTCAGTCTATAAGTTGCTTTGCAGTCTGATCATACCTCCTTGATATTATTTACCTTTCAAATAAGAGTGGGAGACACAGGAAACATTCACTCTCTTTCTGCCCCTTTGCCTTCCTGCTTGCTTAGACACTGCATGCTTCCAAATGCAACCCCATCTGGGAGCTGGAGGCACTCTGCTATATTTCCATTTTCCTTTGCCCCTTGTCACACTACAAACACAAACCTGTGGTCCTTCTACGTCAACTTTTCATGTTCCACATTGTGGGACTGCATCTACATGGGTTTGAAGAAGGCCCTGGCCAGCTTGGCAAATGGATTTGAGTTCGACCATGCAGAGATGACTTCTTAATATGGAAGTGCTTCTTGATATAAAATTCTTTTCAATGCTTAGAGTATCACTGAATTGTTTCTCTAGACAAAAGAAGCTTAACACATTCCACCTATGCCAGAAGGTTTGAAAGACAGTCAACTGGCAAGTATCAATATTTATGTCCATTCCAATAATGAGTAACCCAAAGGAATGAGGAAGTTTCATGAAAGTAAAATTTTCCTGAAAGTAATGTAAAAGTCCATAGTTTCCATAGTACATTAACATGGAGCAGCCAGGAATTGAGACCAAACGCAGAGAGGATGTGGCATGAGAGAGCCCATTGCTAACATTAAATAAACTGTCACTGAAAGAGAACACCGAGAAGATATTGACTTGTCTTTTATTGATTATGTAAAAGCACATGACTATGGAGATCATAACAAACTATAGATAACACTGCAAAAAATGGGACGTTTTATACAGTGTGTGCAAGAGAAGTTTATACATAGACCAATAGGCAAATCTTCTAACAGAAAAATGGTATATTGAATGGTTTAAAATCATGAAACTTGTGCCAGGATTTTATCTTTTTACCATATGTCTTAGGGTTCTCTAGAGAAACAAAACCAGGACACGAATAATTATATATCTAACATAAGAAATAAACAGCTAATTAATCTATAGAGCAGTACAAATGGCTCAGTGCAACTCCCATACATGAGATAGCTAGTACACTGGCAGTCCTTGAAGTCTTGAGGGCCACCTAGCAGTCCGCTGTAGAGTAATTCAGACTATGTGGCCATAGGGAATAAACAGCAAGGCAAGTCACCAACCCAGTCAGATGACAGGATTTAACAGTCCCCAACTCAAGAGATGTATATTCCAGTAGTGTGGCGAAGCAGAGCTTGAAGGAACCTCAATTTACTGCATCACAATCCACAGACTAGGTATCCCTTGGGTACTCTAGCTTGCAAACGGAGGCACAGGGCAAGTAGAACAGCTGGCTGCACACTGTCCGAAGATCCAGAGCAAGAGAAAGAAAGGAGAGGATCACCGAGCCATTTATAGCTCCAACATTCAATTAATGTCACATATGTTCATTAGCCATGTTGGCACAACAAACTTGCCTATCACCCCATTCTTATTCAAAATGTTTATGGGGCAATTGAACTTAGCTGAGCTACATGAAGAAGAATGTAGCAGCATAATGGAGGAAGGTGTATTAACAGCCTGAACAATTCAGATGACACAAACTTGCTTCCTGAAAGCTATAAACATGTGATGCACTTAAGATGAAAAGTAAAGACTACAGTATTCAGTATGGTTCATAATTCAATGTAACGTAAAAAAAAAAATCTTCACAACTGAATGAAAAACAACATCAGAATAAATGGAGAAGAGATTGAAGCTGTCAAGTGCTTCTTTTCTCTTGGATCTCCAGTCAAGAATTCAGATGACGCCATGCATTGGACAAATTTTTTGCTTAAGACCACTTTAAAGCATTGAAGTATATTGTCACTTAGAGGACTAAGGTGCTCCTGACTCAAGCTGAAATGTCTTCATTTGCCTCATATACATGTGAAATTTGGACAATGGTGAAGGATATTGAAAGTACCAGGAACTGGCAAAAGAACTAATAAAGTTGTGTTGGAAAAAGTATAGTCAAAATGCTTCATGAAAGGATCATGGTAATCATTGGTTCCTGTGGTCTGGACATTTTATCAGAAGAAACTAGTCCCTGGGAAAATACATCATGGTTCGCAAGGTAGAAGAGTGGCGGGGGGAAAGAAGAGGAAGGGAGCGGAAAGAAAACCTTCAAGGAGAAGCATTGAGATTGTGTTTCAACAAGACTTCAATTTTAAGAGTGGCTGCATTAGGCTGTGTTTAGCTCTCCTGTACATTGGCTCTGTAAGAGTCAGAACTGATTTGATGTTATCTAAGAAGAACATTTCCAGTTTTAACGGGATTTTATCCATACAATGGTTAGAAGCTATCAGAATTTCCAATCTCAAGGTGGTTTACAGCTATGTATAACCATCAATTTCTAATTTAATTATTATTTAGAAATAAAATATATTTTAAATGGAAATATCCTAAAGTGTATTCAAACTCTTGTTTTCCAGCTATGAATTCATGCTAGTCTTCATTTTGAATTTTAACATTGGATATTTGAAGGTCTTGAGTAAAATAGCCTATACATGCATATTTTCTTTACACTGATTATTTTATATTATTCTATGCCTTAGTTCACAACTCTGTTTTCTACCATCACTTCCACAATTTACTCCAACCAGTTTATGATTCACTTAAAATTTTGCATTTTCACTTTGGAAATTTCCATTTTTCTTCTCCATTAAAATTTACATTATAGTATGAATTTTCCATGTGTTCATTCTAACTGAGGTTAGAGATGTTAATATAATCTTCTGAAAAGCATTAATTCTTATAGTAGTTGAAAGTTAAATTATTAGTAGGCAACTTTTCGTGTGTTTAAGACTGTGCTATGCATTCTTAGGGAAGGTGTGTTAGTCTTGGTTGATTAGAGAAACAAAATCATAGATACACATATGTGTATTGAAGACAGCTTTATATAAAGAGTAATTGTAAATTAAGAAAACAAGCCAGCCCAGTCCAGTTCAAGTTCATAAGTCTGATATTAGCTCATTTGTCTAGTACCAGTCTGTAAATTCCTCTTCTGAATCACACAACACATGCAATGACACAGAGTACGGGAAGATCACTGACCAGTGGGTGGAAATTCTTGGGGATCCACTGGAGATGGAAGCATCTTAGCACTGATGTGCGTCTCAGTGTGGCTGCTCCAATTCCACAGCTCTGGCTGCCATCCACATAGTTCCACAGGCATGTCTTACAGGGAGTGTATCTGTGTTCCGCCTCTAGCAGCTACTTATTCTCTTACAGCCTCTGCATGAGGCCATCCAACCACGACCTGAGCAATACTCTGAACTCCACCCCTTCAGAGGTCGACACCAGATTATGCGACTGCCACAGAGGGGTCCTGCTTTTCTCTCATTGAAATCTATACTTTCACTTATTAGATTAAGGTCTTCACAGTAAAAGCTGTAATTGTGAGAAAAGCAATAACAAAGTCAGCTGTTATTGCATTATCCCAATGGAACTAAAATCCCAGACACGCCTGTGTGTTCTTCTAATTGCTGTTTGGAGCTGAAATTTTCAATTACTCAAACTTACATAATTTTAGGGAATTTTTATGTTGATATTGGGTTTTCTCCTCTCTATGTCAGGACATGTTACTCATGTACAGCTAATATGTAAGCTTAAACAATAAATTCTGGCAACTGTAGTTCTAAATCGTTCTGCCTGAATTATAGCCATTTTATACAATGTGAAGAGAGATGAAAATAAACAGAGATGTGGCTCCCTTCCAGATAGTTACCTCGTCAAAGTTAATTTTTCTGGGATTTGACTGTTTTTGGTCATGCTCCAGTGTTGTCTTTCTAGCAGTTACATAATGTCATATCAATTTGATAAGTGTAGGGGTGGAGTGTAGCCTGTCAGTCAGGTCACAGTCTGATGATACCTCCTTGAGGTGTGGCCTTCTCATGAGGATTTTGGGAACTTCTTCTCTTTTCCCTAGAAGTGGGTCTCCTCCCTCTCCCTCTCCCTCTCCCTCTCCCTCTCCCTTTGCTTCACTATCCTGTTGACAGGTCAAATGGAGTCCTGTTGAAGCCTGCAAAAACCCTGGAGATGTTTCCACCACCGCTCTATCCACAACACTTTGCACCCACTGGCCTGTGATCTCCCTGCATTTTGCATGTGCTATATAATTCTGAAAGGGAATTTATGCATTAGTATAGGACGTATGGGCTAATATTAGACTTATGGACTTGAGCTGGACAGGGCTTGGATGTTTTGTTCATATAATATTACTCCTTGATATAAAGCTCTTTATTAGACATATATGAGTATCACTGGAATTGTTTATCTAGTCAACATGGTATAACACATCTTCTTTCTCTTTCTCTTTTTTTAATCTACTCCAGAGTTAAAAATTATTATCTGCATAATATTACTTTAGTGTATTTTTGTTATATTTTGGAACATAGAGCTATCTACTTAAATTTAAAGGTCATCTTATCTTTATAGGATAATCAAAAAACAAACAATGAAAAGTTTTAGACAAACCAGATTGAATCACATAAGTTTATACTTCATTTCTCATACTCCCATTTCCTTGAATATACAAATTAAAATGTATGTTTAAAAGGAATACAGTATTTATTTATTTATTAGCTTTAAACATTTTATTGGCAGCTCTTATAACATTTCTAGTTCAATCACATCAAGCTATATTGTACAAGTGCTAACACAATTAGCTTCAAAATATTTTCTTTCTCCTTGAACTACTTGATACTTGATATCAGCTCCACTTTATCCCTCTCTTCACCAAACTAACCCCCAGGAACCTATCTCATCTATCTATCTATCTATCTATCTATCTATCTATCTATCTATCTATCTATCATCTACCTACCTACCTATCATCAACTATCTATCTATTGTGCTGTTTTACCCTATCCAATATGTCCACTCATATTCATTTTTGTGTTCACTCACCTCAAGTGGGGTTAAATATTCACCACTGCTATCAGCTCCTCTATCTCCCCCACTATTTCCTCCCCCTCTCATCCTGTACCATTAGGGAATCATTACTCCTATGTAACATATTTTTAAATAAAGACTTTTACTAATGAATATTTATAAGCATTTCAAATGTTCATTTTAATAAGTAATTAAAATAAAATGCATTTCATGTGTGATTGAATAGGTAGTTTTTAATTAAATATGTTTCCTCTAATTTTCAAGTGGCAGATGCTTCTGGAAAACCTGTTTGAATATATCAAGGCATTGAAGATGGCAAGAAATCATAATCTGATTCTAGAGTAAAAGTACAAATCAGGAATCAAGTAATAAAACTATATTCTTGGACAAAAGATTAGTGAAATGCTGATACATAGAAAATAGCAGGAAAAAAGAAAAAAGGTCACCTTCATTTATATTTAAATTAAAATATTTTAAAATAAAATATAAAATACTATCACATGTCATTGTTTAAAGATATTTAAGGACATGCCATATATCCCAGGGCTTCTTTTATAAATGCTTACATAAATAATTCATTTCTGCTTTCCTTTCCCTTAAAGAATGTTTATATTTTATCATCTTTATGGTATATTTAAATAATATATATAATATTACTCAATGGCACTTCCATGAATATACTTTACATTATGGATCTGATTGAAGTTATTAAATGTCAAATGTCATTGTTATTAAATACAAGATCACAATATAATTGTGTCTTCTTAGTTTGTGACATATTCCATGAACTTTTCTAGGTGTAGCTTAATCTCTGTCCTTTGTCTTTTGTCTAGATTGTCAGCTCTCAAATTTCATTAAGATTAATCTGTCAACCATAAGATGTTGTCAGTCACAATCTTGAAGAATAAAAGTAGTGTATCATTTGTCCATACTTCTACAAAGAACTCACACAGAACTTCTAGCATACCTATAAGAGATCCTGCAATGACCATCTGTTTTAGTTCAAGCCCAGCACACTGAAAGGAAATGAAATTTTGTGATACATTATCTTTGAAAGGTGAATATACTGATAGTCAGATGTAGAAAAACTTCTAAAATGTAAGGTACCATGTGAGTGATAGTCAGTTTAAATGCCTTGCTACCCATATTTTTTCATGTGGCGCAATTTTGAATCCTCTATATCTATCTTAGCCCTGTCTATATATTTGGCTGTGATTTGCAGGGCCAGCAGTTCAGAACTACTAGCACGATGGGCTTTACACTCCCAACAGTCTAGGACGGGGGAGAGGGGGCCGCACCCAAAGTAAGCATCTACTCGATGGCATTGTTTGTCAGTTTTGTTAGTTTGTTTTAATCCCGTTTTGGAAGAAATTAACCACCACAATAATGAACAGGATTAGTGTGGGAACAAGGCCTGGCTTCATGAACCCTCATAGGGGTTACATATTGACCTGTATTCCACAAGGTCATCAGCTTGAAAGCTCTCACCCACTCCAAGGGGAGAAGGACAGGGATTTTACACCTGTAAGGAGTTACAGCCTTGGCCAGTCACAGGGACAGTTTTACCCAATGCTGCAGGGTTACTTTGTTTGATTAGTAGAATCTGGCAGAATAATCAACTTCATTATGGAGAGCAATGAATTCTAATAATGTCTGTGGTTATAAACAGCATAATGGTTAAATGAGGTGCTAATGGCAAGGTCAGCAGTTTAAAATCGCCAAAGCTCTGAGGGAGAGACACAAGGCCTTCGACTCCCATAAGGAGTTACAGCCTCAGAACCTCACAGGGTTGGTACTACTGTGTCTTGTATGTTTGCTATGACTCAGCCTTAACGTGACAGCAGCAAGTCTGGTTTGGGTTCTAGAAGACACACTCTTTGTTTCTTTGGGGACACATTTAAGACTCTATCTTAATAGAGAGAATGAGGTAAGACACCATTTTTTGTTTACTTTGAAAACATATCGCCTCACCAAAAAAGCCATACCTCATATTTGTTGACTAAGCACTGGTAGAAGCAAAAATGCCAACTTTGTGACTTATAAATATTTTTGACATATGGCTCTGGTCTCTACATTTGTCTTCCTCTGCCTGACCTTCAGATTTGGCACTAAACAGCACCTACCAATTTGTGAGATATTTCTTAAAGGCCATGGGAATTTCTGTGGGATGTTACAGTGACCCACAGAGCTGTAAGGGACTGTATTGAACAGAGGAGGGGGAAAGAGTAGAACAGAATAATATCTTAGATAAACTAGGCATGATGAGTGGCTATAATCTCCAAAACCTGGGGGCCAGTCTGCTCAAAATCTTAACACGTATCACTGCATCACATCACATCACATTTTAGATAATAAGGGCTCCAGGGTGAGAATGATTAATCCTGTAGGTGTGTATGGGTAAGTGGGGGTTGTTTTTCTGTTTTTTTGTGTGTATGTGTGTGTGGTTGCTTCCTTCCATTTGGACGTTGTTTACACTATGATGGGGAAATTATTTTTTTTCTGTCAAGTACTATATATATATATATACACACACATATATAGATACATATATATATAACATTATTAATGGGTCATACAAGATCATCCCCTTAAAAATTATCCTGCTATATTTTGCCAAATGTTTAATTTATTTATACTTAATGCGATTGCTGGAATAGTTTCTTTTTGATGAGATGTATGATGCCACATTCTTCTTCATATAAGCCAGGTTCTCTGGTTATTTGATCAAAATTTATAGTGAAGAAGTATGGTCAAATTGTATAAGAGTCATGCACCCTTCTTTATTTTAAACTGTGCAGTATTTCCTTGTTCTGTTTCCCCACTTCCCTCCTACTGGTTGTGAATGAGTACAATGAAATGTTTTTGGAATTCCCATTATTTTCAAGGTTATCGATAGTTTGTTATGATCCACACAGTCAAATGAGTTGGCATAGTCAACAATACACAAGTAAACATCTTCCTGATATTTTCTGCTTTGAGCTAAATTATATCTGACATCAGAAATGATATCCCTTTTTCTAGGCCCTCTTGTACACTCAGGCTGAACCTCTGGTAATTTCCCTGTGAACATAATGCTAAAATAATTATTGAATGATCTTAGACAATATTTTACTTACATGTTGTATCAATAATATTGTTTTAAATTTCAACATTCTTTTGGGCCAGTTTTCTTTAGAATGAATGCAAATATGGGCCTCTTCCAATTAGTTGGCCAAGGGGATGGCTTCCAAATTTACTGGCATAGAGGAGTAAGTGCTTTCAGTGCCTCCTCCACATGTTCAACCACTTCATTTTGCATTCTATCAGTGCCTGAAGCCATCTTTTTGGCTAATATCTTCTGTACTGCTTGAACTTTCATCAGTAGTATTGGTTTTTGCTCATATGCTAGCTCTTGAAAAGGTAGATTATCAACTAGATCTTTTAACACAGAGATGCTGCATATTCTTTTTATCTTTTTGATGCTTTGGAATCATTCAATATTTTGCCCATAAAATATTTCAACCTTGCAACTCAAACTTGAATTTTTTTTCAGATCTTTTTATAATAAGGTGTGGCAGTCATCTGCTCATGTTAATTTTATAATTGAAATGGAGGGGTGGAGTCTGGCCTGTTAATCAGGAGAAAGCCATTGAGTAGCTGATGAGGCCTCTGTGTGGGCATGGCTTTCACCTGAGGCTCCTGGGAAATCTCGCGGTATTTCCCTCGTGAAGATGAGAACCTATCTTCCCCAGTTGTTGGGAGTTAGTTTGAGAGATGATTAACCACAGGCAATACAGAATTGCGGCGTCTGGGAGGCTGGAATAGCCGGTGGAGACATGACACGACTTAGACCTGATAAAGACAGACCTCTGAAGCTGGAGTGGCATGCAGTTGATGGACCTGAGCCCTGGAAGTGAGGAGCCATGGGGAGACCCCAGCCAGCGCCAGAATTCTGCACCCACTGACCTGTGACTTCGTGAGTCAGAGGGAGACTTTGTAGACTGATTTCGGGCATATGGGTTATTATTGGACTTATGACTTTGCACTGGACTGGATTGGGATGCCTTCTTAGGGTCACATTTCTTTTGTATATAAACCCTTTCCTTATACCTATATGCGTGTCTCTGAAATTTGTTCCTCTAGTCTACCCGGACTAACACATAAGGTATACTGAGCATGTTCTTCCTTATTGTTTGTCTAATTCTAGTTCTTTGAGTATTTAATTATAATATTTTACTTTGTGTTTTTGGGCTGCCTTTTGAAATTTTCATTGGTCTTTGACTTCATCATTTCTTCCAATTGCTGTAGCTACTCTATGATGGAGAGTACATGTCAAAGTCTCTTCTGACATCCACTTTGATATTTTCTTTATTTCCTGTATTTAAAGTTACCTTTTACTTTCTTCATGAATGATAGCTCTGATGACCTCCCACAGCTCATTGAATCTTCTGTCAGTGGAGTCCGATGTGTCAAATACATTCTTGAGAAGTTTGGGGGATTCACATGGGAAACAAAATTCACCAAGGTTAATTTGACTTTGAGAAAGAAGTTCCACTTCAGTCACATTTTGAGTGACCTCCGAATTATGTGTTCTTTTGGCACTATCTCTGACAATGTTCTTCCTCCATTCATTAAGCCTTCAGTATCTGACAGTGTTTTGAAGAGATGCTTAAGATTTTCAATACCTACTTCCTCCTAAGTGGGCAGTTGATTTCTTCTTTATTGTCTGCTCTTAGTCTGGATTCTCAGCTGAAACCTATTTAGTTTGAGTGACCCTGCTGGTATTTGAAGTAACGGTGTCATATCTTCCACCATCTGCAACACACAAGCCACAACATTATGACAAAATGATAGACAAATGATGCTAGCTGGTATTTTTGTTTTACCTTATACAAAGCAGCATTCTAGATATCCCCACTCTGCTTTAAATATTTTTAACAATCATTGCTTGGGTGTGATATGAAATCCTCTTTCTAATATTTTATGACTGAAATTATTTCTCTTTTTCAAAGTTAATTAGTTAGTAGCAGTTATAAATATGGACATTATCTAGTAGAATACACAAGAACCAAATTGACTACATCTTTGTGAAGAGACCATGAGGAATATCAATATCTTTAGTCAAAACATTGGCAAGATCCAGGTAGGGAACAAACCATCAAATACTATTATGCAAATTCAGGTTGAAATTGAAAAATATGTCAAATAGCTCATGAAAAACAAAAGGTGTTCTTGAATATATCCAAACCAAAATGTGAGACCATCTCAAGAACATCTGTGATGAATTGAATACAAAAGACAGATGACCTGGTGCGATGTGGTGCACATCAAGAACATCACACAGGAAGAAAGGAAAATGCCGATTAAAAGTAAAATAACAAGAGACCAATGTGAGTGGCAGAAGGCTGGGAAACTTGCTACTGAACGTAGAGTAGCAAAATCAAATGGAAGAAATGATGAAATACAAGTGCTGAACAGAAAATTTCAAATGAAGACTGGAAAAGAAAGCATTATTATGAAATATGCAAAGCATTGGTATTTATGAAAAAAACAATGATATCAGAGTATGTGACACTTTTAATACAACAAAATATTGTTTCTGATATGAATTATATGCGACAAAATGATAGTGTTATGGTCCTTGCTTTTTATTATAGCTTCAAATTTCTACTTCATCCATCCTTGAACAAAACTTGAAATTTTTAGTTATCAGGTCATTAAAATTTTCTCAAAGAATATCACGAATGTTCACACACATATATATATATATACATTTATTTTTGTCACTTATTCAGAAGCCCTTCTTATGCTTGTGCTCAAACTATGCAGAATGTATTTGCTATAGTCGGTTTTCTGTTATATTCATTTCATATATTTAATCATCACTCCTTTCGTATTTCTGTATGTCTAGTCATATAAAGATATACATGTTTATATATTTATCTATTTGACTGCTATCCTAAAATATTAACATTTTAAAGATCAATACTGCATTTTATTCAATAATCTATTGAAAGTTAGCAGTTTTCACTTCATAAACAACTGATCAAATTACCAGACAGAATTATAGTTATAGATGTTAAGCAACTGGATTGAATATCTATGACTTGGCCTTTAAAGATGAAGTACTATTAACAAGATAATCCCTTCATGTTCCAAATAATAAAGTTAAAATATTCATACATATGGTATATTGTGTACTTATGCTGCAATAAAAATCCCACAAATGAAAGATTTAAAAGATCAGATATTTCCTTTAAGTTTAGGATGCTAGAAATCTGAATTCATGAATTCATGCATCAATTCTAGGGAAAAGTTGTCTTTTTTTTTGTCCTGAAGGAACAGGGAATATCTCCCTCAGTTTCAATGGACCTAGAATTCTTTCACGTCTAGGTATTAAAACCTGCCATCTATCTTCCTCTCTGTGCTTGTCTATGTACTCAGGTAGTTGTATGTCTCAGAGACAGTGTCCTCTGCCCAATATGATCTCATAAGGAAAGCCTATCCTACACAAACATAGAACATATGGTATTGTTATGTACTATATTATAGGTAGATTTTTTTAAATACATAATTTATTTTTCATTCAAATAATATGGAAAGAAATTTTGTTTTCTTAGCTCAGAAAAACTTTAGTTGTATAAGGATATGAAACCATGGCTTATTTGGGGGAGCTGGTCATCATGGAGTTTGTTACCACATTCCTGGCAAAAGCAAAGCAATCATTTCTGTTACCTTTGTGTTTGAAATACTGAAGAACTAGGTCTTGTTAACATGTGGAGTCCTGAAGTTAATAGTGCTGTTGTTAGGGCACTCAACTGTAATCATTGCTGGAACATCTCCTACATTTGGCCCCTTCACTAACATTCATTGAGGGGTTACTAGTTAAATCCACAGATGCTTCCAGGATTCAAGCATATCAACTACCTATGTGAAGATCGTTTATGTTAGAATAGAGAGGAAGTAAGCTTAACAGTAAGAATATATTTTTCTCATAATGAGTCAAGATGAGAAAATGGAACTTCCTCAGCACAGGGTTTCCTGAATTAGTATATTTACAACAGAAGACCAACAAATGTGATCTCCCCAATGGAACTATGGATAGTCTAGAATGAATGAAACTTTAGTTAGTAGCCCATACTTAATCATTGTGTCACTAAAGATGAGTCTGCCTTGACCTGATGACACGCAGCCCTAATATGGTCTTCTTAAAACCAGTGATGGTAAGAAAGTAACAAACAATCTTTATACAACTAAAACAATATGATATTTTGCTGAATAATTCAAATTCAACTTATGGACAAGCAAGGCCAATAAGAATTCTCATTTTATAACAGCTTATATTCTCAAATTGTACCTATGTGATTCTCTTTGAGATTCTTAGTTCTGCAGACTCACTTTGCAGCATGATTTTAATCTCACTTATGCTTGAATACTCCACTGTGACTCAGTTAACTTTTTGACCTCAGCATTCCAGCCTGGCTCAGCCTGCAGATTTCATTTTATCTTTAAAAATATGAAACTAATTTTCTTTAACCCTAAGCTATCAACAAAAGTACTTCTGCACTGGACAAGTCTTTGTTGTTGCTATGAGGAATGAACAGAGAACATAGAAACACACTCTGCTACCCGAACAGCAAAATATGTCAGCAACAATTTTACATTGAATAGTCAGGACATTTTCCCCACAATTTTTTCTAAGTTAGCAAACAAAGGAGTTATTAGATGTCAAGATGTTTTTCACACAAATAAAAAGTACATAAATAATTCTCTTGTATAATATGGCAAAATATTTTTTATAACGCTACTTAATTTTTTCCACATTCTTTAAACTCCTGATATAGTGCCACAAGTTACTGAAATGTTGGCTGTCAGAAGTGGATAACACATATTACATTGGAGAAGAAGCAATATTACATTAAAATTAATGTATTCATATTAATACTTAGCTATGAAAATCAATTCAGAATTAATATTGCCTATTGTATCTAAAAGAAAAAATATAAGTTGTCCTAAAGTTATTTCTTGTAATAAGACAAATGGAGAGTATGTAAGCATATGAACTCAAACAATTTCTTAATTAAAGTCATTTTGTGGCTCATTCAAACAATTTTGCTAAAGTAATTTTTTTCTTGAGCTTTAGTTTAACTGTAGCACTAATCCCAAAGGGGCAAGGATGAATAGGTTTTTAATCTTTCAATTATTTAACATGCTTTATATTCTTTTGTAAAAATTAAGGAGGTAACACCTTAACCGAACTGGAGTTTATGATATGGCAGTGGATCCGGTAATGTTTTAAAATATAATTGAGAAATTATTACATTGTTCTTTTTCTACCATTCTAGTAGACAGCAAAATGCTAACATTCTCTTCATTTTCATCAGCTGATTTATTTCCTTAAATTCAATAAATCACATAAAGAAAAAAGCAATGATGAAGTGCACCAACATTCCCACGCCCCCCCCACCTCCTCCCCCCCAC
>PVJH01010145.1:0-33405 GCA_004026705.1 Nesogale talazaci | reverse complement strand
GGTTTGAGGTGCAAATCCAGCAGCAAGGCTGGGCCTCCTACTCCCACCACCAGAAGGCAGTGATGCCCCAAAAGCGAAAACTAAACAAGAACAACAACAACAAAAACAGGTGTCCAACCGTGTAGGTCAACAGCTCAGGGGATGTTGTTCGAGGTGGATTTGTACTCACATCAACTCCTCATACTGACAGTGTCGAGTTCTGTGTCTGGAAAAACTGATGTCATCAGTACAATTGCCTTAAATCACAGGGGGATGATTGACAACATTGCACTTCTTTGTTTTTCTGACTTTAAATTTTCAATTATTATTCCTTTTGCCTTTGCTGTTTCCTTTGCTGCTGGTGCTGTTGTAGTTGATCCTACAGGGATTTGATTTTGTTGTGGTATGACTGCCAACATAAATCCCAGCTATGCATACTCCATGGACAAGCATATGGATTCTGGGATCCTAGTTAACTCAACAACATTTATTTCTGATAACATGACCCTGCTCATACTGGCCTTCGTGAAATGGTGACTAAAGACAAAGGGTGCTACAGAAAAAGTGATATTACCAAGATATTACCAAGATATAAATCAGAATAGTGCTTGGAGTCTTAAAGTGGTCATCTAAGTCCACATGGAAGAAGCACATGAGCTTGTGTGATCCAAGCATGGCAATAACAAATTTTAAATGACGAAGGGGAAAATATCAGAGCTAAAATTGCTAACAACCAATTGTTGGAAGGCCCACAGTGGGCATTCCAAATGCACCTGCAGACTACCTCGTCAGATTAAGCTGATGGCAGATCCCCTCTAGTCACAGAAAAAGTCTAGAACTGCCTTATTATTGAACATAAATTCTTCTAATCCTGATTATGCTGGATCGAACTTGATACTTGGTCAGTTGACACCCTCTAGACCCAACCTGAAGTTTACTAGGTGTAAGGATATCTTGTTTGCTCCATGACAAAGATTTATTTCCTGGCTTTTTAGTATTGATGTTGTTCTTGCTTTTTTACCCATTGCTTGTATTCTTAGCTTTATATGACTATTGTTTTATCTTTACCACTTTATTTCTTTTTGGTTCTTTATTCCTTATGTTGGATTTATCACGTGGTGATGCAAGAAGGAATGGATGCATAGAAATAATAACTGATGCATGGGTCTGTAGGGAGTGTAGGAGTTGGAGAAGGAGGGGGAGTGGATGAGGGGAGCAATTACTGAAGGTGAAAGGGGAGGAAATCCCAGAACTGAGTGTGATAACACAACTCATTTAAAAGGGAATTTACTCAGAGGAGGAAAAAGGGAAAATGTTTGAAATTTCATTGTGGTAATGATTGTACAATCCTTAACATGATCGAACAACTGAATTGTATAATATGTGGATATTTATTGATATAAATATCAATATAACTGTAAAAAATAATACTAACCTACAAAATAGGAAAAATATGGAAAGCCAGTATCTTTACTTAATGTATATTTATATTTAAATATTCAATGTTGTAATTATCTTAAATATGTTTTTGATATTTTTATTTCATGTAAGAATATTATGAATGTCCATTTCTCTAAATTTACTCCACATCAAATAAATGCCTACATTTCTGTTTTCATGTACCTTTGGACCCAGCTTGAGACAAATAAAGGTGACCAATACCTTTGAAAATTAATGCAAAAACATGTTTTCGGCAATCCATGATAAGTGAATTAGTTAAATTTGAAAACCAAATAAAATTCTCTCCCCATTCCCGCCCCTTTAAGAATGTACTTAAATCTTCATAATTCTCATCACTTCTTGTGGAACTTGTCATTGTTTTACCCTGCAAAATGTATAGGGACATTTTTAACTAAGTTCAACCATGTATCTATAGATTTGACCTAAGAAAAATATGAACACATTTGAATATATTCCCTTCATGGAAATTCTTGTCTTGTTTTCCATAAACCACAAGCTGCTGGATTACCAACCACCCAATGACTTAACAAGCAATAGCAGCACTAGGGCCAGGGCTGTCTTGATACCAAAAGATTCTCATCCTCAGTCAGGACAAGCAGTTGTGGGTACACTCTCTTTCTATGGCTTGTCAGTTCAATAACATAAAGTAGACTCAAATATATAATTCACTGCAAGTGCTGAGTGTTCTAAAATGTCCACATTTTCTTATTGCCAGAAATAAATGTAATTGAATTATAAGAAATTGAATTAGCCTTAACCTAATAGTCATTAAGATGTTTCTAGATATAAAAATAAGTAGAAATACTTCATTCAATTTGCTGATTTGCAGTCTACAATCTCTTCACCCAAGAAACCAAACCAATAGAATAGTTCTAATATGAAGGGATATGTATGGATAATGAGAAAATTCTCTTCAAAAATCTATACTAGATGTAAAATATAAGCTTTTGCATCAATTTCCAAAATTTCACTGCATGTATTTTAAATGGAAACCCCCCCCCAAATTGTATTTGAAATGTTATTCTTTAACCATTCTTTATTTCTAAAGGAGGAAATTATTTTCTAGAAGTAATATTCTAACTTTTCTTCCTTGTCACATCTACAGAACCTTGTTAAAGCATATTATGAACCATTCTTCTATTTTCATTCTTCTCTCTTTTTTGGAGTCAATTAAGGTTTACAAAAACTGCAACAAAGCTGGCCAGAAAGTACATTCCCAGGTGGTCCCACTATAGCAATGCCCTGCTCATCTCGCACATGGCCAGTCCCTCTTATTATTCACTTCCTGTGTTTGTGTATTAAAGTCCCTGACAATTGTAAATGGCTTATACTGAACCACTATCCCAAACCTGTTGATTTAAACCCACCCTGTGGTGCTACAAAATAATGATCTGAAAATCTGTTTCAATAAAAATCATGTCAAAGAAACCCTTGTGAATCTACTTTTTAGCACCACAGGTTTATGTGAGTGTGGTTCACGTATTACAATTGGTAAATCAGGGTTGACACAAGAAAATTACTCAAGTCAGCAGTTTACATCAGGGTTATCTCTGTGAGATGCACAGGTCTTTTGGTTTTGACCAATGCGTAGTGTCAGTTATCAAACTTGCAATATCACATTTCCAAATATATATATATATATATATATATATATATATATATATATCACATTTCCTTGAAATGCCCCCTATGCACTATATTCATTCTTCCATCTCTCACGCCAGTACTCTAACTGCCACTAGCAAGTATATTACCTTTATAATGCTACCTTTTATAGAATGTAATACAGCTAAGTTGTCAAAGGCAAATGGCCAACTTAAAACACCCAAATGGACTCTGCTGAAGCATAGGCAAAAATCTGCAACCATTTCACAAAAAGGTTGAAAGTTAACTCCATCAAAATCTCACTTTACAGAGACTACAGATTCAAGCAGGGAGATGGAGATGAGGGGATTTTACTAGTTACAAGGTGTCCAGCACTCCCCCTCACCACTGCCCACCCCAGTTTACTGAATAGCATCACACCTCAAAGTTCTCTTCAGCCCTAATTAATGAGACCTGGCCATGGCTCTCTAGGTCCAGGTGGAGCTTCCGCTGCACCAGTGACCTGGTATGACCCCTTGTGGAACAGGCATCTGCCCAGATATGACCTCCACAGCACCAGAGACCAGGCTTGAGGCCTTCACCATAGAGGTCCAGGGACCTGGCCATGTGGCAGACAGACCCCAACAGCACGAATAGACAGACCATGGCAAGTACCCCAGTGACACTAGTGTCCAGGTCTTGACACAGCAATTTGCAGCCTCAGAGACTAATACATGGAGTAGTCCCCTGAAACACCAACAGGGAAGTCCATTTGGTACATTTTAGCAACAACAGAGAGTCAAACACCTCAGTAGGTCAAACACCATGGTACCAGTGAACACACTCCAACATAGCTTTCCATGCCATAGGACACAAGCCATAATTGCCCCAAGTATTCCCAATACTGACTATATTTAAAATTCCTGAACCTAGGGGAGAATCTTCCCAAAAACCCCCTGATTATTTCTTCTTTTTTTTTTTTACTTAATATCTCTCTTTACCCTCCTTCTGAATCTCTTTTTATTCTCATTCTTCCAAACTACTTTCTTCCTTTCTTATTTCCTTCTATCAATTTTTCTCATTTATTTTACTTTCCTATTATTTCTCCCTTCTTTTTCTTTTTCTTGTAAGCATTGTAAAAGTTTTTTGCTCTACTATTATATACTAGAAAGTGATATTTGTTTATTATTTACAAGTATTATCTTTTAAAAATTATTTAAATATTATTTTATTGGGGACTCTTGAAGTTCTTATAATAATCCATACATCAATTGGATCAAAGATATTTGTACATTTCTAAGCTTGCACTTTCTATTGAGCCCTTAGTATCAACTCCTATTTTTTCCTCCCTCCCCCTACCTTCCTTAACACTAATGATAAGTTAATGATAATGATAATGTTAATGATAAGTTGTTATTATCTTCATATGTTACCCCAATCACTTTCTCCCTTCCCACATGGTTTTGAGTCCCCCTAAGGGGGTGGGGTGATTACCTGTTGATCATTGTGATCAGTTCACTTTTCCTCCCCCCGTCACCTCACTTTTCCCCTATCCTCCTGGTATTACTTACTCCTCCCATTCATGCTCCTAGATCCCATGTGTCTTGTGCTCTCACAATTATTTTATGGTAGCACTCAACAGAGTAAACTACCCCTATATTGTCCACCAACCCTCTCAGTGCTTAATATCAGCACTATGTTGTGACAGAAGCAGCAGCCAATTTTCGAATACACACACAAACAAGGAAGCTGAAAAATAAGCAAGAACAACAGAACTAGAGTCAAAGGATTATTCTAAAGATAAAGCACTTACACACTGAAACATAATTCAGAAAATGATGTCCAGGTATTTTTAACGTATGGTGTTAATGTTCATGAGAACAAAGAAAGAATATAATAATTACAAAAAATAAACCAAATTGAATTTCAGATTATAAATAATAAGATTACAGCATTAGTAAACATGGTAAAAATAGCAGGGTAATAGAAATGGAATAGAATTAGTGAACTAGAAGACAATTTCTTTCACTACAAATGTTAAGAGAAATAATCAGAGAGATAACAAAATCAGATAAAGTCTAAGTATTCTGAGGGATATTATCAAGAGAAACAACCTATGACTCATTAGGATTACAGAAAAGGAAAAAACAAATGAACCAAAATACAGAAAAAATAATACAATAAATCATTTCAGAAACACTCCTAAATACATGAGCATAAAATAGCATAGAAGCTTAGGTAACCCCAAACAAAGTAGACTAGAAACTTAATCACTTTGACCACCACAGTCAAACTCTAATATGGAAGATGAGGGACAATACTGAGAACACCGAGAGGAAAGGAAAGTCACCTATGAACAGATCAGTCAGAAGAACTCATGCAAACAATAAGACAACAAAGTGGCATGTATGAAAACCTGACAGGACAAAAAATGCTAGCTAGGAATCTTATATGTAGCAAAATTATCCCTCAGATATGAGGGAATAGTACAGCTATTTTGTGACAAGGAGAAATTAAAGAAATTTGTTTTTTTTTGAAATCAGCATTACAAAAATGAAAAATCAAGCACAAAAAGAATACGGTTCAATCAGCACAATAGATAAAACATACCTGAGTGTACTACCTAGAAATCAATATACTGAAACAGTACTCAAAGCAGTCTAGAGAAGTAGGAAGAACAAAGAAACAAATAAAACAACACAGAGAACTACATACTGACACTGCACAGAAAAATCAAAGCACTCCATCATCACATATCAATAAAAACCCTGAATGTTAATTGTTTAAACACACCATTCAAGAGACATAGAATAGCAAAAGACTGGATAAGAAAGCAAATAAATCAATGTGGATCCCACAAGTGGCACATCTTAGATAGAATGATTTAAAAATGACTAAAAAACAAAGCACAGAGAATGATTTACCAAACAAATGTCCACCAAGAAAAAAAAAAAAACATGAGTGGCAATATCAATTTCCAAAAAAAATAGAGCTTCAAGGTAAAACAAACCATGAGAGCCAAAGAAGGACATGATATAATGATTATATAAAAAAATAGACTGACAATCATATTAAACACACTTACTTTATGCTCAATAAAAGACCATTAAAATTGTGATCCAATCTCATAAAGAACTGAAGAGAAAAACAGACAATACAGCAAAGAATAGGAGATTTCATTATACCACTTTGTGGCAGTTAGGTGCTTATGTTAATTTCATGATTGAGATGTAGAGGTGGAGTCCAGCCTGTTAATCTGGAGATAGCCATTCAGTAGCCAATGAGGCCTCTATGTGGGCATGGCTTTCCTGACACATTTGAGAAATGTCGAGATATTTCCCTCGTGAAGATGAGAAGCTATCTCCCAAGTTGTTGGGAGATAGTCTTAGAGATGATGAATCACGAACAAGACAAGATGGCAGCGTCCAAGAAGCTGAAGGAACCGGCAAAGAGACCACACAGCTTTGCCCTGATGGATCCAGACCTCTGAAGCTGGGATGGTCACATAGAAACCTCTGCTAGTGATGAGTTGCTTCTGCCACCACGGGATGCTGTTGATGGACCCTGAGCCCTGTCGGTGCCGGGATTCTGGACCCACTGACCCGTGACTTTGTGAGTCAGAAGGAGACATTATAGACTAATTTCAGGCATATGTATTATTATCGGACTTATGACTTTGAGCTGGACTGCGCTGGGATGTTTTCTCAATGTCCTGTTCCTCTTGTATATAAGCCTTTTCCTTATATCCATATGCGTGTCTATGAAATTTGTTCCTCTAGTCTACCCGGACTAACACAGACTTCATGGAATAAGAGATCATCAGAAAAGAAACAATTTAAAAAGGCACAAAAGTATCCAGCAACACAACCAGCTAGAGATCTTCTAGATATATATGTAACACTCCAACCAACCACAACAAAAATACACATCCTTCTTTTAGTGAACCTAGAACGTTCTCCAAAACGATCCTGTTAGGTCACAAAATGAGCCTCAAAAAATTTAAAATGTTGAGATTTTTATACCATTTTCTCAAATTATAGAATTATAAAACCAGAAACCAACAATATGAGGAAAGGGGCAAAAAAATCAAACACATGGAAAATGATAAATGTACAACTTAAAAATGATGGGTAAAGAACAAATAAATGATGATATTTTAAAACCCATGTAACAAATGAGTACAAAACCAAAACATATCTAAACTTTCAGACCCCAGTAAGGTCAACTATGAAAGGACCATTTATAGTAATTAACCCATCTATGAAAAATAGGAGATAATCATAATCACTATCTTAACCCAGCAGCTCCAATAACTAGGAAAGCTACAATATAAACATCCAACCATTAAAAGAAAAGAAATCATACAGATTAGAACAGAAGGAAGGAAGTTGAAAAAAAATTTTTATATTATTTTAATTGTTATTTCTTCTAACCCTAATCCTAACCTTAACCCTAGGAATATTTTTTTTAAAAATCAAGAAGACATAAATTGCTTCTTTGAAAGAATTGACAAAATTTCAAACTCTGACAAGCTTAATGAATGAAAAGCTAGAAAGTGTAAATATTAAGATTAAATAATCCCCAATAAAATGATTAAAAGAAGAATTGATATGAAAGGAAAAATACCACAACTGTTCCAAGGTAAATAACAATGAAACATCATTACAAAATACTCTACCGCAACAAATCTAAAATTTAGATGAAATGAGCAAAGTCCTTGAAGCATAGAGGTGACATCTTGGGCATGGTCAATGAGGTTGGCAGTTCAATGCCGCTGTGAGAGTAAAAGACAGAGTTTTCTACTCCTGTGATAGTCACGGTCTTAGAAACATGAACGGGAAGCTCTGCCCTGCCCTGTGGGGTCACGAAGAGTTGTCATTTACTTGATGACAGGGAACTATGAAATGAAATTGACAAATTTCTAGAAACATATAGCCTGATACAGAATACCTCCACAAATATCCCAAAAGAAGAATGAGATCAGGTCATTTTATAATGTCCAACACCAAAAGTCCACTATAAGTTGGCTTCATATTGACATTCCACACGTGTTCAAAAGGGAGTTGAGTTTGCTAATTAAAAAAAAATATTCCAACTGAATTTTTGTACATTCATCTTTTAGATGCCACTTGGCTGAATGTTTCGTATATGAGGTGATTAAAAATATGATGGCTTGGGTGAGGCAGGTATTATTTGAAAGAAGTCTTGATATGAAATTTGATGATTGAAATTATCAATGATTAATATGAAATCAGTGCTGCTTTTTTTGCATTGATTTTAGATCCTAGACTAAAAATACGAATCAATAACTTTTCTAGAAGATCTCTGTGATCTTTCAATTCTTCAAAATTTTGTAGAAAAGTAAAAATATATAGATAATACTATAATCTTTCACAAATTATTAATATCCCCTAATTGTAAATGTCCATGATATTAAGTGATGCAGAGAGAAACAAAATAAGATGGAATGAAGACATACAGTCTCTGTACCAAAAAGAGCCATACTTCACCATTTCAGGTGGTAGCATATGAGCAAAAAAACATTAGTTCTGAAGGAATATGCTCAAGCTGCACAGAGAAACATTAGCCCAAACAGGACTCCAGGGATTTAAGGAATACCAATTTAATTGTTTCTACAAGTTGATAAAGGCACAGAAACATTTATTTTTCTATGCCAAGAAGTTTGGAAAACAGATATTTGGATAGTTAACTGGAAGAGATGCTTATTTTACCCATTCCAAGAAAGATGATTTTATAGAATGGTCAAATTGTAGAACAAAATCATTGATATCTCATCAAAGTAAGACTTTGCTGAAGACCATCCAACAACAGTTTCAGCAGTACATTTACAGGGAGTTGTCAGATGTTTAGGTTAGAATCAAAAGAAAATATGAAATAAAGTACAACATTGCTGATGCCATATGGATTTAGTCTGAAAGTAGAGTCTACTAGAAAGCTGTCTGCTTGGGTTTTATGAACTATGCCAAAGAATTCAACTGTGTGGATTATAAAAAGCTATTATTGATAACCTTGAAAAGAATGAGAATATTAATACACTTCACTGTACTCTTTTGGAAACCAGATATGGATTAAAAAAAAACCCAACAATTAAAACAGAACAAGGGAGTACTGGAGAGTTAAAATAAAGAATTGTGTATGTCAGGGTTGTATTATCTTGCCATACTTATGCAAATTTATACTGAGTAAAAAATCAGAGAGGCTGGACTATACAAAGAACACAGCATTAGGATTGAAGGAAGACTTATTAACAATATTTGATACCCAGATGATACAACCTGCTTGCTGGAAGTGAAGAGGATGAAATTCAAGATTTTTTTCATATGCATAGGAAAGCTGGAAAATAAATAAGGAATGTTCAAGAACATGTGTATCCATAAATTCTCATATTAGTGAAGAACATGGAATATAGCCTGACTGTCAGAGGGATAAAAATATGTTTTGTGAGCAGCACACCAGAATGCTCCTTAAAAGAGAGAATCATGAAACTTCCTATCAAGAAATTTGAGCATGCCTTCAGGCTTTACCAGCCGCTGGAGTAGGAGGTCATTGTTAGTAAAATAGATGGTCAGTAAAAAGAAGGAACATTGTCAACGATATGGATTGAAACAGTATTGAAAACAGTGAGTTCAAGTACAGCAATACTTATGAGAACATGGCAAGATCAGGCAGTGGTTCATTCAGTTGTACATATAGTTGCGATGGGCTAAGACTGACTCAATGTAATCTAATAATTGCAACAAACTGTGAAATACCCATTTAGGTTGCTTTCATATTTTTTATTGTGAATAATATGTCAAGGTTATATTATCTTACCATACTTATGCAAAATTTACCCTGAGTAAAAAATCAGAGAAGCTGGACTATGCAAAGAACACAGCATTAGGATTGAAGGAAGACTTATTAACAATATTTGATATCCAGATGATACACCTGCTTGTTGAACATGAAGAGGATGGAATCCTAGATTTTCTTTATATGCATAGGAAAGCTGGACAATAAATAAGAAAGATATAATATGGAAAAGATTTAAAGCACCACAGAATAATTTTCCCATGAACAGTAGTATTTTCTTTCCATTTAATCATTCTCCTTTTAAGAACAAGGGAAAAAGTTACAGTGCAGCCCAAGGCACACAACCTTAACTAGCACAGACCAGATAAGTACAATAGCATCTATAATACTAAATCTCTAGAAGTGTTTGTGTCACAAATACATAACATTCTAATTAAAAGAAAAATCTAATTTGGGGCATGGGATTAGAATTTTGGATTATTTCAGGTAATAAATTGTTTATATCTTGAAAGTAAAATGGAAATTTATCCTAACTTTTTGAGTATTATGCCCACAGAGCTACAATCTTTACAATTTTTTGTTGGGCAAGACATATTAGGTTGTAGTTTTAAAAGGTTAATAATGTTTGTTTGTTTCTATCAACAGGTGACCTCTATTTAATATACAGATATAGTATTAGTCTTGAACTATAATGGTTAACATTTTTTAAATTCCATAAAATTGAGTCTAGAAAGCAATTTTAGAATGATCATTCTAAGTAATTAAAACAGGTCTTACATAATTTAAAATGCCTGTGCGGAAGAGACTTAGTAGAAGGAGAATTCCTCAATACATGATCGCTAAGGGACTGTGAAGCACTCCTGACTACTGACTACTACTAAAATATGTATAGAATCAAATACATGAGAGCGGAGTTCACTTTTGATTCTTAAAAGCTACTTGTACTCTAATGAAATTTTAAAAATAAATAAGCATAGTGTGAATGTAAAATATTCTAAAAACATGAAATATTAGTTTAATATGTACTTTTGCATCTTTTTATATTGGATGTTAAAAGGACATTCAAACAGTTCTTGAAACTATTTTAAATATTATTAAAATGAAAAATACAGACTTCAATTTTGAATAGAAGTTCTATCAAGTTCAAGTAACTTTGGATTATAAACAATCTAACCATTTCAATGCAGCATATTTTACATTATAAACTGAAGAAAAATGGCGTTATGTGAAGATTTAAGAATAGTAAGCAAAGAGAAGTTTAACCAATGCAACTCATTCTGTAAATGTTAACAATTCTGTATTAGGATTTCCAAAGCTGCAAATCTTTTCCAGAGCAGATAGCTGCATCTTTCTCTGGTGGAGATGCTATTGGGTTTGAACCATCTAATTGGTGGCTAGTAATCCACATTTACATTACAATGTTGCCAGAGCTCCAGTACCAAAGCTAATGCCATGGCATTCATTCCAATGTATAACAGCAGTATGTAGGGTTTCTGAGGCTGTAAACGTGTGTGAGGAAATTGGGTCAAGGTTTCGTTTCCTCTTTCCCCTCAGTTATCAGTGCATAGTGTGGCCCCACGTCCACCTGTTACTCTTAAAAAGAAGTCAGAAGAAGCCAAATCAGGGCTGTAAAATGGATGTCCATCATCCATTTTCCATCAAAACTGTTTTTGCATTTGAATTGCAGAGCTGGTGACGAATATTTTGTGTACTGCCGATAACACAAAAAGTTCTGTCTGGGCCTAAAAGGCGCCACAAAGCTACTGATCATCTAAGATGGTGAAATTTCCCTTCACATAGTGGAGACAAGCTGTTTTTCCATCAAAACACACAAAAATTCTCATGTTGTGTAAGTGAAATAAACAGAAACTTTATAATGGTGTAGTTTTCCTGGGAATTTACTAAAAAAATATTTCACTAATTTTCTCATAATGAGTAGATATTGTCATTGTTGTCCTTTAAACGTCAAAAGCAGATGCGTCATTGCAGCTTTTGTTTTTATGTGCCCTTGAGGGAGTTCTCACTCTATGTACAAAAGAAAATAAATATTGCACTGTCCTTACAATTGTTTTGTTATTGTTGTTGTTGTTGCTGCTGTTCCACTTACAATTACTTAAATTTGAGTATACTGTTGCAACCACTGTATCAATCCATCTTGACAATGTGAGTTTTCCTCTTTTCCACTGACCCTTTAATTTTCCAACCACGGCATCCTTTCTCAAGGACTGGTCTCTCCAAATAGCTTGTCTCCACTATGTGAAGGGAAATTTCACCATCTTAGATGATCAGTAGCTTTGTGGCGCCTTTTAGGCCCAGACAGAACTTTTTGTGTTATTGGCAGTACACAAAATATTCGTCACCAGCTCTGCAATTCAAATGCAATTTCATTTTTCTTTATTTCTTTCTCATTCAGTGTAAAACTTTTGCATGCATATGAGACGCTTGAAAACGCCATGGCTTGTGTCAGACACACCTGAATCCTCAAGGCACTAGCCTTGCTTTTCAGCACTTTAAAGAGGTCATCTTCAGCTCGCTGCACTGTGATGTGGTCTGCATATGGTCTGCAATGGGATGGCCGAACTCACCAAGAGCAGGATCGTGGGTAGATAAATAATGGACTTGGTATGCTCTGACCCTAACAAAAAAGGAGAATCAAATTGAAATAAGCCAATATGCCAAGTACAATTGCTTTTTCTGAAGCAAAAGCAACATGAAGAGAACTGCTATGGGCATCTGGCACTGTAGTTCCACATGGAGCCTGCATCTGATGGACCTTGAACCTACAAAGCCACCTCTGCCCTAAGTCTGCCAGCAGAAGTCTGACAACTTGGAATACCAGTAAAAGCTCCACTACTTGAAACCTCTCTTGTTTGTGATAATGGGTTAATTTGTGTGATAAAAATAATAACGATGTCTTGTGCAGAAAATTTATTCAATGCAATGTGCCATTTGAGCTTTTTCTACAGTTTCCATGAGAACTGATTATTGGTCCAAGCAAGATTAAATTATGAGCAACTTCATTTTTTTCCTCCATGTTACGTACTGGTCCATGTGTGAGGATATTGACCTTGTTTACATTAAATTGCAATCCATACTGAAGGCTACAATTCTTGATCTTTATCAGAAAATTATTCAAGTCACTTTCACTTTCATCAAGCCAGGTTATTTATGTCATCTGCATATCCAAGGTTGTTAATAAACCTTCCTCCATTCCTGATACTATGTTCTTCTTTATATCATCAACTCCTCTAATTATTTGCACAGCATATAAATTGAATAAGTATAATGAGAGGTCACAACCCTGATATACACTTCTCGTAATTTTTAATCATAGAGGGTTTTCTTATTTTGTTCTGATGACCATTTCTTGATTCATGTACAGGTTTCACATGAGCACAATGAAGGATTTGATATTCTCATTCTTTTCAAGGCTATAATTTGCTATGACCCACACAATTGAACACCTTTGCATAATCAATTAAGCAAGAGTAAACACCTTTCTTGTAGTCTTTTCTTTCACCCAAGATTCATCTTATATCTATCTTGATATTGCTTGTTCCAAATTCTCTTCTAAAGGCAGTCTGGAGCTCCCTGTCAATGTATTGTTCTAATCATTGTTGAACAATGTTTAGTAAAATATTACTTGTTATATTGATGGCATTATCTCAAAAACAAAGGAAAGTAAGAAACCTGTGGCTCTGACCTTTTTTGAATACTCCGCTTTTCTTTTGACTAGCCCACTTCTGCCTCTTGGCTGTTCTTCCTCTGTCTGTATTATAGTACTGGTAGCATCATGTTTCATCTCGTTAAATTCTTTTAAGTAGTGTCTCAAGATCTTAGTCTCACTTGTTAAAAGCTACTGTCTACAGTTTATCTTAGTGTAACAGTTTGGTCATCAAAGAAGTCAATGGGCAACATAAACAGTTAGATATACCACATTAGGCAAAAGATTTGTAGTTTGAAACCACCCAGAGACAGCTTGGAAGAAATGACTCCAAATCTGTTCCCCAATTTGACAAAATTGAAAACTCAATAAACTGAAGCTCTGCCCTGCACACATGGGGTGACTATGAATTGGATTCTAGGAAATGGAGGATGTTTAGTTTTGGTTTTGTTAATAAAGTGCTGAAAAACAGCATGTAAAATTTATACATCTATGTAGACACTAGATAAGGTAGAGTAGGAATTTACCATATGTACTCAAGGATAAGCTGAGCTGAATATCTGTTAAGGCACCCAATTCTATCAAAAAACTGCATCAAAATGTGCTGAAAAACTTGACTTATACTGAAGCATATACAATAATTCTAGGTTTTAGCTTTGCTTTGCATCTGTTTAATTTTTTTCTGCATAATTTTTGGATGCTTAAATTATTTGAATTCTCCTATGAGTGTTATCAGAAAATAAATGTGTAATAGAAATACAAATGTACATACACAAGCATACACAGGTATGAGTTAATTAAGTTTGAAATTCATTCTATGAAATAAGAGGTTATGCTATTTGGACATTTTGTGAAAACTAAATTATATAGAGAGAGTCACCATATCATTCCTATTAATTTCCTGTAAT
The DNA here is from genome assembly GCA_004026705.1 of Nesogale talazaci. Lineage (NCBI taxonomy): Eukaryota > Metazoa > Chordata > Mammalia > Afrosoricida > Tenrecidae > Nesogale > Nesogale talazaci. The sequence goes on along the minus strand of PVJH01010145.1, from coordinate 18,996 downwards.
ACTTGTTATACTAAATAAAGCCCAGAAAAGCCCAGGTGACAATGTATTTTCTGTACTTACAATCCAGAAATTTGGTCTTCCATAGAGGACAGCTGGTTCCCTGCGGCGGTAGGGGTGGGATCATAAGCCAATGCCTTTATATATGTGTATAAATATGCACATGCTGATTTTCAATATTTTTCTGACAAAACTAAAATTGAAGTAGCTTTATTTCTGGAGTGGGAACACAGAGAAATGGCTGAGAGAATCAGTAGGAGCTAGTTGAGGGTTCTGGGAGAACAGATGATGGTGGTGTTGGTGTCCCTGGATGCCACTAGTCTGTTGGTGTGGCCACTTATTTACCATATGCAGCTACTGCTACCACCACCTGTACTCCACAGCACCCTAGACTCATTAAAGGCCACCAGTAGAGTTGTATATGTGTGTGTGTCTCAAAGAAAAACAGATTTTTAGAAATAAAAGGGATCATCATTAAATAAAGCATCTAAGAATGATCTATACTTTGCTGTAACATATAGAGCAATAGTTACTGCTTTTGAAGGATCAAATGCATACTTGGAGAACTCTTACATGAATATAGCCAAATCTTATAGATATTTTCATAAATTAGTGTCAATTATGCTTTTCTTGAACTAGGAAAAGTTAGTTCTTTTCTCAAATATAAATTACTCAAATAGGTGATTAGAGAAAAAATTCTTAGTCTTTTTTCCACTCTTCCACATATCCCCAACCCCTTCAACTAATCACACACACACAAACACGTGCACACACACATACACACACACATGCGCACACGCTTACTAGTCTTCACAGTCTCTCACATTAGCACATAGTTAGAGTGCCTCATTTATACTGGCTACTCCCCTTCAAGTCATGTTCAATGAAGCTCTGTTGAAAGTGAGCCCCACTCTGCAGCCATGCTCTGTCTGAGCAGGCTCAAGTGTCATCATGATATCACTCCAGCTGACTTTATTGTCCAGGTCACCATCATTTATATCAACTAATGACCCTGAATTCCTTGTAATTTGTGCAGTTAATCATTCTGTCTTGTCCTGTATTGGGATGCTCACTCTAGGGATTCTGTTTAAAATTGGGACTTTATAGTGAATTCTATCTAATTTGAATTTAGTACAAGTAGCCTTGTAAATGCTTATATGAAATTCATTCTGTGCCTACCTCATTAATGGAAATTTTATTATCATTTCACCTATGCCTATAGCATTTAATCAATTAATTTACCAAAACATTATAACAAATAGTAAGCCAGTAATATTTTTAATCCCATTCATCATGAATGTTAATTTTATTTTCATACATAATATGCATAATATGTGTTACTGCTAGCTTATTGAGCCTCATGAAGACGTCATGCGTACAAATTGGAACAGCTCTGTACGGTTATCCAGGCTGCGATCTCTCAGATGCAGGTGGCTAGGCCGACTGTCCCAGGCCTTTTTGTATGAGCTCTCACAACCAACCTTTCAGCCAGTTGTTCAGAGCTTAAGTAGGCCTTTAATTAGGGTCTTCTGTTTGCAACAGACAAAACTCAGTCAAACAAGCTAAGGATTGCGCAAATATTTATTGAATTGATATATGTGAGATGGCATAAGTCTAAGCTATGGAATAGTTTAGCCTCTAGGCATAAGTAAACGGTGCTCATATAATACATAGTCAGTGCGAATTGAGATTTGCTGTACATGATGCATACCAATTTTTGAAGAAGATAAAAATTTTAAAATAATTTAGAATTTATTCATTTTATATCAATTGCATTTTAAGTGATGATATTTTGGATAACAAAATTTAAAATTTAAATTATATATTACAATTTAAAAATATAAGTTTATCTTCCGTTTATACAATGTAGTACTACAAAATTTAAGGGTTCATATTTTGCCAGTATATTTCTGCTTTTACTGTGTGGATGATTGCAATTTCAAAATTCATATACAGTGCTTGCAAAGCAATGACCCTGGAAAATAAAAGGCAATTCTAGACGCACAAATAACTTCAGGCAGTGAATACCTCTTTCCTATGGTATTTCATTAATAATAGCTCTTAGCATTTCTTCTCTGCATTTCTTTGTTGTGCTTTAAACTTACTCCTGCATTATCAGTACTTTCTTTCCTTTTCTGGTTTAGGGATCATCATTGTTAGTGTCTTCTCTCCTATAAATATTTATTGTCCAAGGTACCTCATAGTCTGTACTTACTACCTCAGCATCTGATACCATTGTCAATTTTGAAATTCTTAAAAAAAATTCATTTTAAATTGCCACTGATACAAATATGTGACTGATGCCATTGTGTCTTCCTATCAGGGCACCACATATTTCTGTTGAGCACATTCAGTGAGCTTGCCAAGTATTTAATTGTGTCCTAAATACGGACAAATGTGCTTGCTCAATGCTGGAACTACCTCCTGCTTCACTGGAACCCATGTCTGCTAACATACACCAGGCCTTTGCTGCGACTACTTCAAGGACATCTCATTTTATTAGAACAAAATTATTAATCCAAGATAATCTCCTCTAACCATCCTATCTCTCAAATGTAGGCAAAGTTGAAAAAAAGTTTTTGAAATAAAAAAGTGCTAGGTCTTGCAAAATTCAATCATATGATCTCTAATTTCCTTCTTATAACCAAGGCCTTATTTTCCAACTGCTATTCCTTCCTCTTTATTTCAAATTGTATATTAAAATAACCAGCAATTATCAATGCATCTTGACTGCAAATTTGATCGATGTAATATGGATAAAGTTGGGAGAATTTTTCAACTTCTTCCTCCACAGTGTTAGAGGTTGGTGCATAAACTTCAATAATGAGATTGTATCATTTGGACTTCCCATAGCCATATAGATTTTATTCTATTACCTACAACATTGTACTTCAAGATATATATATTGACATGTTATTTTTGAAAATAAATGAAATTCTTTAATTTGCCATGCCTGGTGTGTTGGACAGGGTTCTCCAGAGAATCAGTACCATGACAATTATGATTTTAGATTGATACATAGCTAGAGAGACAAACATAAGAAATCAACAGCCAATGAATCTACAGGGAAGTACAAAAGACTCAGTGAAACTCACTTCTGTGAGACAGCTCATACACTGGAAGTTCTTTAAGTCACAAGGAGCACCAGGTTCAAGTCAAGGAAGCACACGGCTGAATCTTGTGTTGAGCAATTCAGGCAATCCTGTCACAGGCAGAAAACATCAAGGCAGCTCACCAACAGTTAGCTAAATGACAGTTTGACAGTCCTCAGCTCAAGTGATGTATGCAACAGTAGTGTGGTGAAGCAGGTCTTGAAGGATCCTCAAACTACAGCAACAGAGTCCACAGGTTAAGTGTCCCCCAGGTAGTGTAGCTCACAAGTTGAGGCACAGAACCAGCTAAGGTAGTCTCACACTGGAATGATCATCAAAGAGAAAAAGACAAGAGAAGCAAGGCTCACTGAGCCATTTATTGCTCTACCCTTCAATTAAACCCACCTGTGTTCATTGGCCATGTTGGCACAATAAACCTACCTACCACACATGATATTGTAAACCATATTATTCTGTGGCTCTAAATGCTTAATGCTAGTTTGTTTCAGCTCATTAATGTCTAGAATATTGATCAGTATGAATCTCATTTTAATTTGGCTTCCAATTTGCCTAGACTCACTTTGTGTACTCCACATGTTCTAATAAGTCATACTTTTTGCAGTTTTTCTTCTCATTCTAAGCCATGCCACACGAGCAAACAATGTCCTTTGAAATGTTACTTTACCCATATAATTAAGACTGACCGAATTTGGGGCATGCGCTTTTTTTTTCATTTGTATTCTGTGCCCCTTTCCAACCTAAATGGCTCATCTTCTCACACTATGGCAAACTTTCCTGCTGTTCTTTATCAGGGTTTCTGCAGCTAGTCTCTCAGGAGAGGATAATACACCCCTTCTTGATACACTACTAATTACTCTGGAATCTATACTTAAAAGGTTTCACCATGAATGACCCTACTGACACTGAAATACCAGTGCTTCATGCAAGGCAACACAGACAAGCCAGCAGATGAATGGTCGCACAGTAAAGAAAATATTTCTGAGCTGAAGAAAATTCTGTAATTGAAGCTGGAAATGGTTTGAAGCATTGCAAGTCCCTGAGTACATGTGTTTAGATAAGTGCTTGATCTCTGCCAGAAAGGTTGAAGATTGATTTCTGATATGCCATACCTCTTTCATACTGAATGGAGCACAATTCTAATCTGATTCACAAGGAGTTGCACTGAGTCAGAATCAATTGAATGTCAACAGGTTAGAAATTTTGTTAAGATATGTGCAGGGGATGTATGCTGGAGTTGGAAACATGGAGAATTTAGGATAGATGTTACTTCAGGACTAGTGATGGGAGTGGTGATACTGGGAGGGTGGAGGGATGGTGGAGTAGAAAGGAGGAACCAACTTCAGGGATCTACATATAACCTCCTCTCTGGGGCATGGCCAACAGGGAAGTGAGTGAAGGGACACATTGGACAGTGTATGATATGAAAAAGCAATAACAATTTGTAAATTATTAAAGGTTCATGGGGGAAGGGGGGAAGGGAAATATAGAGAGCTGGAACTGGAGGCCTAGGTGGAGGAAGTTTTGAGAGTGATGATGGCAACAAGTGTGCAAATGAGGTCTACATAAAATTGATGTTTGAATGGATCGTGACTGGAGATGTATGAGTACCCAACAAAATGATTCATTAAAAAAAAAACAAAAAACGGGGAGGGGTAAGGACGAGCTTAAACCAAGGGCTCAAGTGGAAAATGTTTGGAAATGGATGTCACAACATGTGGGCAATGTGCTTGATACAGATGATGTACTGAATGTTATAATAGCAGTAAGAGCCCCCAATAAAATTATTTTTTTTACAAAAAGATATGTGTGGCATTTGGCCATCTGATGGACTTGGTCTGCCTGGAAGATTATTGGTGCGCATTGTATTCATAATGCATTCATTTATTCATGGTTGAAGGAGGCTTATTAACTACCTGTGAGATACAGATGATGCATCCTCGCTCGGCAACAGCAAGTGGGGTTTGAAGGACTACAGCATTCAGTTTGGATTTGAGTCCATTCTAAAGGAAATAAATATCCTCATAACTTAACCAATAGAAAACATCATAATAAATGGGGAGAAACTTGAAGTTATAAAATATTTTATTTTCCAGAGTTTCACAATCAATGTGCATAGAAAAATAGCCGAAACAAAACATATTATTTCTTTTATGAACTTGGCCCCTGGGCATTGGACTGTCGAAACTACTGCACAAGACTTCATCAACATGCTGAAAGAGAGGGAAGCTAATTGAAAGGATAAGGTGCATTTTATTCCAGCCCTGCTATTTTCTTTTTTTCGGGGGGGGGGGGCGCATCACTGCCCTCAGGTGGTGGGAGTAGGAAGCTTAGCCTTTGCTCTGTGGAGCTGGAATCGAACCTCCATCCCAGTGGGCCGCAGTCCTGCGTACAACCACTACGCCACCGGGAATTAGCCATAGCCCTGCTATTTGCAATCACCTCATATGCATGTGAAAAATGGAAAATGAATAAGTACAGCCTAAGAAGAATTGATGGATTTGAATTATCATGTGGACCAAGAATATTTAAACTACAGCAAACAAAAAAACAAATTTGTTTTGGAAGAAGTATGGCCAGGATACTTCTTAGAGACAAGAATAGCAAGATTCATCTCATATACTTTGGGCATGCAATTTGAGAGAACAGTCACTGGAGGACATAATAGTTGGAAAAGAAGAAGGACAGGAAAAAGAAGAATACTATACAGATGAATTGACACAGTGGCTGCAACAGTGAACTCAAATGTAACGAATGTGAAGCTGGTAAAGGAACAGCAGCGCTTCATTCAGTTGTTCATAGGTCACTGTGAATGGGAGAGGCCTCAATGCCACCTCATAAAAATCCACTTGCTCATTCAAGAATCATAGTGTTAAATTATTATTTAAAATTATATAAGCATACAGGATGCCGTAATGGAAAAATGAAACCCATTGTTTCTAATTTTCGAGAGTAAAATTAATAACTCAATAATACTAATGACACTAATGAGAAATATTTATATGTATTTACTAAGTATTTTTATGACATATATTTTCCCAGCCACATTAGCTTAGGGATTTGAAGACAATTAAAATATTGAGCTGGAGTCAAAATCTAAATAAAATTGCATCTAAATTCCATCACTCATTGAGGAAGAGAATGAAGGTCACAATTATAAATTAAACTTTGGTATTTGTTAATGACTAGCATATTTGCTAAAGATTAAATAGGTAATATTATGAACTGAACTATTTCATATGTATAAGAAGACAGTGAAGGCTGAGCCCCGTTGGTGTAGTGTTTGAGTGTGGGACTGCGGTCCACTGACTTGGTGGTTCAAATCCAGCAACAGCTCTCCAGGATCAAGGCTGGGCCTCCCACTCCCACCAGAGGGCAGTGATGACTCCTCCCAAAAAAGACAGTGAAGATGTGGTTCTCTCTTTTCTTCTTCCTGCTGGCCTGGATCCTTGGAATTTGGACCAGTGACCCACAACATGGTCTGCTGCTCCTGGGATCTGTCAGTTACCTGCCAGTTATCTGTCAGTTAGTTACCTGGGCAATCTTGTATCCACTTGTTTCTGCCTCCGCTAGCATGTAGTCTTCATGTCTTCTGCTCTACAGGCTGCAGCAGCTGCCTGGATTGAGTAGTGTCTCCACTTTACTGTCTTTTCCACAGACGTGGCCTTACTTGGGCTTAAACCTTCTATAGATCTGTGGCCAGTCTGTTACCTTTCTTCTTTATTTATATATGTATATGTATTTCTAGATGTGAATTATTTTTCCTATCTATACATGAGTATGACTAATTTTGTTTCTTTAGAAATCCCAGTGTAAAACAACACATCTTTTAATTTAGCAGTAAACCTAATAAATCTATTATTTATTAGCCACTATGGGGGATGCAGATAGCCTGGTAACATGGCAGTTATTGATTTGCTATTTGGTTTTATGAATCAAGTATTCTGTTAAGTCATTTTGAGATTCAATATTCTTTAAAATTATGGGGAAAAAGATGTTACTTTGAATGTAAGTTGTACTTGATCCAAGTTATTTTCAATCACCTCATATGCATGTGGAAGTTGGGCATTGAATACAGAAGTGGAAAGTTGGATTTCTGATTTTGAATTATGGTGCTGACAAAGAATATTGAAAAAAATATGGACTTCCAAAAGAATAAGTCAATATGACTAAGAAGAATTGCAGCCATACTGATCCTTAGAAGGCAGAATGGTGAGTGGTTGGGTGTGTTGTCAGGAGAGACCAGTCAGGGATGTTAGAGGAAATGTCAAGAAGAGGAAAGATCTTGACAAGTGAACTGACAATTCACATGGCGAATTGACATAATGGTTGCAATAATGGATTCAAACATAAAAAAATCTGAGAGGTGGGCACAGAATAGGGCAGTTCCTCATTCTGTGGTATAGGAGACTTCTCCGAGTCAAAATATACTCAGAAGTATTTAACAGCATTCTTTCTATACTATCTTTTAAATCAAAGCCCAATTGCCCCTTGTCAATTGTTGTTGGGTGCTCTCAGGTTCTGGCTCACAGTAACTCTATGGATAACAGAACAAGTTCAATTGGGTCAAATATAACTAAAGTATCCTCACTGTAAACAAGTTGAAAGAACCCTGTGATCATCAAACATATTTCACACACATTATCAAGCTCGCATGGTAGTGCTTCTGATTTAAACGAAAGTTTATATCTATAACCAGTAGGACATAGTGTGAATTCTCCAATATTTCTTATTAGGTGTCTTCCAGCTAGCTCTGACTCATGGTTACCTTAGGAACATCAGAAGCAAACACAGCTGTATTCTCTGCCCTCCTCAGAACTCATGGTTGACTTAATTGGTGCAGCCTCTATGTCAATGGATTTCCTCGAAGCTCTTCCTGTTTTATGCCCTCTCTCTACCAAAAATGATATTCCTCTCCAAGGAATACTCTGTCCTAATAATGTGCTCAAAAGCATGAGAAAAAATCCCTCCTCTTTCCCTCATAAGGAGTCATGATCTTTTCTTCTTCCAGACCAACTTGTTTGTTCTTCTTGAAGTCCATAAGATGGTCTGTATTCTTTGGAATATCTAAATCCAAATGTTTCAGTTAATCTTCAGTCTTGTTGATGCATTGTCCAACTTTCATATGCACATGGAATTATCGATAAAAACAATGCTTGGGCCAGGTATACCTTAGTCAAAGCAGTACCTTGGCTCTTTAACACATTAAGTAGGTTTCATGCAACAATTTTCCCACGGTAATATGTTGTATGATTTTTTAACTGCTGCTTCCAAAAGCATTCTTGGTGCGTTCAAGTAAAATTAAGTCTTCTACAACTTCAGACCTCTCTCCATTTATCATCATGCTGCCTATTATTTGAATTGTGATGATTTTTATTTTCCTTACATTGAGTTAATATTCATACTAAAGACTCTGGACATTGACTTTCATCAGCAAACACTCAAATTCCTCTTGATTTTTAGCCAGCAAAGTTGTGTAATTAACTTAAACCAATTTATTATCTTTCAATCCCGATGTTCTTGATACTATGGTCAAAGTTCTTGGGTTATTTGCTCAGTACACATTTTAGTTTATTAGAATTGCCATTGTTTGGCATTTTATCATAGTGTTTGTGTTAGTCTAGAATGACTACAGAAACAAATCCATAGACACTCATGTGTGTAGCAGAGAATTTTATATCAAAGAGCAATTGTACATTAAGAAAACATCCCAGCCCAGTCAAGATCAAGTCCATAAGCCTGATATTACCCCATATGCATCAACTAGTCCATAAATTCCTCTTTAGTCTCACACAGCCATGCAATGACCCTGAATGTAGGAAGATCACAGGACAGTGAATGCAAAGTCTTATGGATCCAGTGGTGGTCCAAGGACTCTTCCAACTCCAGGACTCTATTAGTGTAGCTCCATGTAGCTTGTCAATAAGATTGTCTCACAGGGAATGAATGTATCTAGCATTCAGGACCTATTTATCTCCATGGCTGCTCCTCATGAGTTCATCAAGCTGAAACCTGATTGATAGGCTATGACTCCACCCCTTCACAAGATGACAGATTATGTAAATACCACAGTATTTTTATGGTCCACATAGTAGAATGTCTTTGCATGACCAGTGAAATACCAGTAAACACTATTGTCCACTTTCAGTCAAGATATATGTGATGCCAGTAACGATATGTCTACCTCTATTTCCTTTTCTGAATCTGATAGCTTCTTTTTTGATGTATTTTAGCAACAAACTTTTAATTGTATGAATAGTGATTATATTGCTCAATAATTTTGGATTGTGTTGGGCCATCTATTTTTGATATGGACACAAACATGGATTTCTCTGTCTGTTCACTCTGTAGCTGTCTCCAAAATTTCTTGGTTTAGACTATTGAACACCTGCAGCATTTTATCAAATTTTTAAAACATTTGAATTGGTATTCTGTCAATGTCCAGAGCCTTCATTGATGTTTGGAATTCTTGGTACGTCTGTCTCTATTTTCTCATTGATGACACTTATAGCTCAGGATTTTACATTTAGGACTTTGATCCATCTTGAGTTCATTTTTGTGGTGGACTATGATGAGAACTAATTTTGTCACCACCATTTATCACTTACCATTTAATATTCTCCAGTCCCTTATCAAAGGTCAGTTCTCTTTGGGTTGATGAAATTATTCCTGGATTCTCTATTTTATTTAATAGGCACCTATTTATGTGCCTATTGTTATACCAAAATGTTTTAACTTCTGTAGGTGTATAATAGATTTTGAAATCGGGAAGTCATTGCTCAATTTGTTATTCTTCCTTGTATAAATTCATTTTCTTGTTCTTGGTATCTTCCCTTACCATATGAAGTTGGTAATTAAGTTTTCCTTTGCTTTAAATAAAAAGTGATCTAGATGTATTTTTTTTGTATTTTAAGTTTGCTGTGTATAATACTGGTGTCTTCATAATATTAGTCTTCCTATGTATGGACATGGAATATTCTTTGTTCATTTTTTGTTGTGGTGATTTTGTTGCTGTTGTTTGTTTTTAAAAAAAAATTGAGAAAAGTCTTTAGTTTCCCTGGTTTAGGTTATTCCTAAACATTTCATCTTTAAATGATGGTTATAAATGATACCGCTTTTTTAAGGGTTCTCCTTGTTAGTATGCAGAAATCCCAATGATGGTTGTGTGCTTTCTTATCTCCTTCCATATTGCTGAACCCCTCAATTGCTTCCAACAGTTTTTTTCAAATATTTTGAATTTTCCAAATATATGATCATAGTATTTGTAAATAGACTTTCACTTTTTATTTGCAAATCTGCATTCCTTTGATTTCTTTTTGCTGTCTAATATCCTTAGCTACGAGTTCCAGCACAAAGTTGTGTAAGTATGGTGGTAATGGACATCTTTATTTGGTTCCGTTTTGCAAGGGGAAGGCTTTCAGTTTTTCCCAGCTCTTTTACATATATGGTTTATAATATGTAAGAATTTTCCATTTTACTCATAGTGGCTGAATAATTTTTAACAGGAAAAGTTGTTGAACAATGTCAAATCCCCTTTCAGTGTTGTCTGAAATAATTGCATATTTCTTATGTTTTGTTTTTGTGGTTGATTACATTGTTTTTCTAATTTCCCTTAATTATGTCATATTAATTTTTGATACGTTGTATTTGTTGAGAATTTTGTATTTATTTTCATGTGGAATATTGGCTTATAATTTTATGTTTTGATAATGTCTCTGTCTAGTTTGTGTATCCAGGATACACTCTCTTCGTAAAATTTGTTCGGAAGTTTGGGATCCTTATCTATATTCTAGAATCATTCAAGGTGAATTGGTGCCTTTTTCTCCCTCTGAATACTAGTTAGATTTCTCCAGTAAAGTCATATTTCTCTGGGCTTGTTTTGCTATTGTTAGAATATTTTTACATGCATGAATTGATCTATTTCTTCTATTATAGATTTATGGAGGTTTTCTGCCTAAATCTGTGGTAATTTACCAAATAGTGAATTTCTAGAATTTTATTTCCTTGTACTTTTTTCTTTTAAAAAATATATGATGTTTTCGATGTCATTCCACAGATGTCAGATCTTCTGACATTAATGTTTAGTGAGTAAAATGTATTCTTGTGATATTCTTGAAATTTCGGTGGTATTTACTCAAGGTTATGTTTTGGCTCTCATGGATTTGTGTAAAATTCTTCCACTTCAGCTTGCATGATCATGTGAGCACTTACTCGGCTGTGCCATTGCCAGACCCCAGGATGATTTTGCCTGCTGACAGGGAGCTTCTCTGTCATTCCCTCCCAAAGATGCTGGCAATTTGATTTCTATGCATTCCATCTGAAAACCTTACCGGTGTAGCCATTGTTTATATTGATGGGAAAAGATTTTCACTCAAAAGTTGCTAGTCTTATAAAATGGTATCAAGTAACTGCCAGCTTACTATCTATCCCAAAAACCATATTTTCTAAATGTTCATAGTGTTTAATCTTCCTCTATTCCTAAGTTTCAAATTCCAATCACCAATAATTAGCAATGCATCTTGATTACATTTGTTCAATTTTAGATGGAAGAAGTTCAATTTCTCTATCACTAACTTTAATAGTTGGAGTGAAATTTTGAATAGTCTTTGCATTGACTGGTTTTCCTTATATGTTCATAGATGTTATATTATCATATACATCATATTTCAAGATAGATGTTAAAATGTAACTTTTGGCAATGAATATGTTATACCATCTGTCTTGAATTTTTCATTACTTGCATAGTAGACCATATGTTTTTTCTCATTTTAAATGATTAATGCCAGTCAATTTCAGCTCATTAATGCCCAGAAATTTTTTTTTGCGTCTCATTTCATTTTTGACGACTTCCATTTTTCCTAGATTCACATTTCATAATTATAAGATCCAATTATTAACAGATGTTTATAGCTGTTTTTCTCATTAAAATAATTTGATTGAGACTTAATTTACCTATCATTTAATATAATCATTTAATTTCATTATGAAAAATTGTGCACTCATCATCAGCACAAATTTTGGAATATTTCCTTCCTTCTTGTTCACTTTGAAGATGACTTTCCATTTTTTCCCAACCTCCCCTCCCATGCTTCAAGGTAATATGTCAATTAATCCAGTTGTCTTCTTGACTCACTAATCCTGACTTCCCTATACAAAATTAAGACAAAAATGAGTGCCTGGCAACATGGTCCAAATAAAACATACAAACATAAACAGAAAAGAATGCAAAAAAAACTATTTTTAAATGTATTAAATTCAAATGGATCAAAATGGAGATCTACTGACAACATGTTGCATTTCAGCTCAGCCACAAGGGTTAAAATCTCTTTACCCAACTCTACTTTACAAATCCAGCTGTACTGGAGAAGGTACACTGGTAGAGAGGGGAAGTGGAGATACGGGAACCCAGGACAGATGAGTCTCTCAAGGCCAGTGGTGAGATTGGAGTTAGCGGATGGTGGAGGGAAGGTGGGGTACAGAGATGGAAACAACTTCAAGGATCTACACATAACCTCCTATCTGGAGGACAGAGGAGTAGGCAAGGGGAGATGTTGGGCAGTGTAAGATATGACAGAATAATAATAATTTATAAAGTATTGAGAGTTGGTGGTGGTCGGGGAACAGGGACAGAGGGGAGAGGACGGGAAGCTCTAGGGCTCAAGTGGAAAAGTGGATATTTGGAGAATGATAACGGCAGCAGACATGTGAAGGAGTTTGGCGCATTATGTATTTATGTATTGTGAAAAAACGATGTACGAGCCCCCAATAAAATGATTTCAATAAAAAAAAAGAAAATTGTCATGTGGTAACCATGAAAATTAAAGAGTAAATATTCTGAAATGCCCAAGGAATTCTTCATAACAAATGTTTGATCTCCAATGAATGAATTCATTCTCTAGTTTAGTGTATTTAAAGATTCTAGTGTTATATCATTCTTGAAAGGCAAATATAGTGGATGGTTGAGATCAATGTTGCCTAAATCTAGACTTTATAAAAGCAAAGATGTTTAGTGTTGAATAAAACAATTTATTAACTGGGCAGATTATCAGCAGAGAGTTCAATGTCTGAAGTATGGAGCGATATGTGTGCCTTCACATTCCAAAGGAAACCGCTGGAAGGTCAGATAATCATAAGATCAGTCTGTAACACTAAATAAGGTAATGTTATGGCAATTTTGATGGATGGATACAATAATAATGTCTCCTTTTAACACTTCTTTCTTAAGTGCCCTAAGCCAAGCCAAACAATTAAACTCCCTGCCACCAAATTGATGCCACCTCATAGCAACCCTAGAGGAGGACATATAGACTTGCCTTCTGCGAGCTCTGGTGACCTTTAACTCTTTACAGGAGTGGAAATCCCAGTGTCTTACTCAGCAAGGTTGGTTATTTGAGCTTCCTAACAGGAGTCCAATGTGTAATCTTTAGCCCACCATGGGAGGGAAGCTATTAGATTCATTTCATTGGGTAAATCTGCTGCACAAGACCACAGGGATAGCGAAGAGATTACTTTGAGGACGAAAGTTCACCTGGCTGAAGTCATAGCATTTTCTGTCATTGCATGTGGATGATAGACATTGACTAAAGAAGATTGAAAAACAGTTGATACATTTTAATTTTGATACTGGAGAGAAATATTAGAGTTCCATGTACTGCTAAAAAAAGTAATCTGTCATAAAATAAATGAAGTCAGAATGCAAAAAACAAATCTCTTTTTCATTCTCTCTGATATCAAGGCCATTAATATTCCTAAACTATACTCAGTGGGTATTCATCAGAGGCTCAGTCCATGTACAGATCCTGAAAATGGATTTTGGAATTACACTATCATCCAGAATGTTTTGCAATCCCGGTATTTAGAATTTAGGTTCTAATCCTTTTCCTTTCCTGGATCACACATCTGGTGTGCTCCTTCTGTGTGGAATTGGCTGACTCTTCATTTAGATGGCTGCTTGTTTTGATACCCCATCAGTATCAAAAGTTTACTCTATCTATGCCATATAGTCAGCTCTATTTGAGAGGGCAACTCTACTTCCTCAGTCATATTTTGAGTATCTTTCAACATGAGGGCTCAATTTCTGGTACTACACCTGAAAATGTTCTGCCCCGTTAATGAGATTTTTCAGTATCAAAAAATGTTGTGTTCTCTTTAGTGGATTTTCAGTAGCTAATTTTTTGGAAGTGAATGACTATTTCTTCTGCATAGGCTATCTTAATCTGGAAAGTCTGCTGAAGCTTGTTAGATGTGGGTGATAACAGAGGCATATGGAATAACCTGCAGCATCACAGCAACATGCAAGTCATCACAGAATAACATAGTGACAGACAAGTTCAGTATATAAATAAACACCTTAATAAAATTCATAAAATGAAATGTAGTCAAAAGTATTTATTTGCAATTAATAGAGTTTAAGTTAAAAATTTAAAACACTACCACTCAGGTTAGGGATTTCTCATATGTAAGAGATAGCTCCATTCATGTCAACATTAATGGATAATTTGACTTTTTCATACCTAGATCAAATTCTAAGTAATCACTGTATTTCCAAAATATTTAATCAATGATTCTACTTTTATTTAAATTTAAGCTATGACTAACTTTTAAACAACAAACAACTATATTTAAAAGGTTTTGGATAAAAATAATTTCTATATCAACAATTGGACCCATTTCATGAACTGTTCCAAAACATCGAAAGGATGATTTTCTACGTCAGAAAAGTAAAGGAATAACTCCTTTGTGTCTTATGGAAAATGATCTGCTTTGGTTTGATACCAGAATAGAACATGAGCTCTGTTGTCTTATATGACTATATTTAAATTCTAAATCACCTAATTTATTGGTAACATTTTACATTAACTCTGAGTAAGGTTTAATTGTAAAATTAATGACTGTCAAACTCCTATTAAATAACTGCTATTATTGTTGTTGCTAGGTGTCACTGGATTCATTCCAACCATTTAGCACTCTTATGCCCTGCAGAATGAAATACCACCTGGTCTTGAACTGAACTTCACAATTGTCATGTTTCAGCCATCTGCCACAACAATTCAGTCAATCCCTATCATTGAGGGCCTTTTTGACTGTCTCTCTACCAAGTATGATGCCCTTCTCCAGGTACTGGTATCTTATGACAACATGTCCACAACAATTTAGACAAAGTCTGACCATGTTTATCTCTAAGGAAAATTCTGGTCATACTTCTTCTGAGACAGATTTGTTTGTTCTTTCATCAATCTATGGTACTTTGAATGCGCTAATTTTTGTTTGGTCTTTCTTATTCAATATTCAAATACTTTGTTATTTAAAATATTCACTTATCACAATATGACTTGACATTTCTGAGATGTGTTTAATAATTATGTAACTGAGCACCCTGGATCAGGAGAGAAAGCATTTATTAAATATTTAGTAACAATAGTAATATTGATAATAATAGTAAACTCACTGTCTTCAAGTTGATGCTGACTCAACAACTCACTGTGGGTTCTGCGACTCTGAGACTGTAATTGTAAACAAGAGTAGAAAACCCAGTCTTTGTCTCACTAAGCAGCTGGTGGGTTTGAACTGCCAACCATGTGATTGAAACCCAATACATAATTACTGCATGTGGTTTTCTTTCTTTTTACTATATCTTGATAGATGATTCTTGCTCTTTGAAATAATAGCTTTTTACATAACATCAATGTGTGCCTTCAAAGTGTCATGCTGTTACCCTGAAACTCAGTTAATGCCCTGAAATGTCTTTTCCATTAAGCATCTTCCAATATAGGGTTAGAAAAAGAAATTCTTAGGCAATCATACCAACAGAAAATCTGAGTCTATGCATGCTAACTATGTATTCCTGCAGAAAAGACAGGGTGCACCATCTAGATATATTGTAAAAGAGGGAAATCATGATTTCTATTCCATTTCCAAGGAGATGGCACTATTGATCTATTATAAGAATAGATCGGACTTGCTTTCATCTACTACAATGACTGTGACTGTTAACCAAGGGAAGCAATACAATCTCTAGGCAAGTCTAGTTCTTCTTCCAGGCTGACCTCTTTTGGAATATTGCATGTGAAACCTTACATAATCACTTCCTAGACCAAGGGATTTCATTTCAATAATAATTCTATACAATAGGCCATCAAAGTTCTCTGACCACATTGAAAAAGTATAAAATGTCCTTTCAGAGAGAAAACATATTTAATGTTTAATTCACACATGAACAAATACACACAACAAATATCTCATTTTCAACGCAATTTTAAAAGAGTATGCAAATGCATAAAGAAAAGCAATTTCTACTTATTACATCCTGAGTTGGGATTCATTGAGAAAGAGCAAAGTAGAGTCTTATTTATATCTTGTGGAGGAATGGATAAGACAAAATAAATTGTATACTGCTACTAAAATACTTTCCTTTAATAAACAGAAACTCTCAATTTCACAGAAGCAATCTGATAGGGAACAAACATTTCAAAATATCACATGCAATTATTAGAAACGCTGAAGTTTGAAAACATTGAAAGGGTCACTACACCTTCGGGACATATGCATAAGGTGATTAGACGTTCCGTGCTGCTGACCTTAGAGAAACAGATGTTTCTTTTGGAAACAAATGATTGTGGCATGCAAAATGTTCACACCTTGAGATTTTGTTGAAGTTTCATTGGAGCATCTTTGAGATTCTTTTGTTGAAATGTGTGCAAGAAACAGTGTCTTCAAGGAAAAAAAACCTATGTGCAATGGGATGATTTCAACTCTAGCAGTGCTTAAGGAAAGCAGTAGTATTACTTCATATGGTCCCCACATAATGCCAAGCTTTATGGAAGCATAGTTATATCTTTGTCTTGTAGAACTGACTGGTGAGTTAAAACCATCAACTTTTCTGTAAGCACGCAAATGCTACCTCTTCAAGACTGTCTTTTAAAAATTGAAATAAAGAAAAGGTAGCTTGCAGATCAAAAAGTGAGAATTCAAAATTTGACATGAAGTCATTGCATATCTGCAGCCTCTCAATACTTTAATTAATTTCTCCTTTATACAGGTGTAGCATGAATTCATATGTAAATAAATGGAGGTTCAAAAAGTCTACAATAAGACTAAAAGGAATCCTGTATGTTTACCTTAAATAAAGTTGATAGATGAAAGGATTTATTTGAATTTTGCTCTCTCATAGCCATTTTTTCCCATCAATTAATTTTGAAATCTGCTTTCTAATCAGTTTTGCCTTGACCTGAATTCTGTTTTCAGAAGATAGACCTATTTTGTTTTATTTTACTGAATGAATCTGTGCTTAATAAATTCAACTCCAAATAAAGAACACTGAGTCTCAACTAAATAATCATATGCACCTTGAAAATGTAAATTGTTCTTTAGCCATTTTTGCCTTAAAATAGTAAATAAACGTATTTGCAAGTAAATAAATAACTACTAATTGAAAGAAACTAACTCTAGTAAAGCATTTTGAAAGTAAATTTGAAATCCATCCTTGGTATATCACTAAAGAAATATTTTTAAAAAATGTTAAAAATAAAAACGTAAGCTGAGCGCCGGGGGCATAGTGGTTGTGCGCGGGACTGCGGCCCACTGTGATGGAGGCTCAATTGCCACTAACAGGAGCAAAGGCTGGACCTCCTACTCCCACCACCAGGGCAGTGATGCCTAAAAAAAATAAAAATTAATAAAATAAAATAAAATAAAAACATAAGTGATTAGAATGATTATAGAAGAATTTTGAGTGGAGACAAATGCAAAGTCAAGAGAAGAAAATGCCAAATAATGCCTACATAGTTACAGTTACAGGTGATTCAGTTTATTTAAGGTTGGCTGATTTTAGTTATTTTACAATTAAATAAGACAAGATGGAAGCTAATATAAAAAATGTGGCTCATTTATTAATGAACTTTATGCCCCTCCTCTTACTGGAAACAACTATTGGGTTTAGAAAAGAAGTACTAATTTATGTTTAATCAAGAATCAAAGAATGCTTTAAGTTAAAAAGTTTTAAGTGATGAAACTAGTTAGGCATTTTATGGTCTTCGAAAAATTCCCAAACACCAACTCTAAGCTGTCTCATTTAACAGAAATTATTTTTTTTTCTCAGAATTCCTGCCATTGGAGGATTGTATTAATACTTTGGTGTCCATCTTTGTTCTAAGTTGCATGATCTAAATGAGTCAAAAAGACCTACTGTAAGCTTGGATTCTTCCCCCAGAATGTACGTGCCTTTGCTGGCATCAACTTCAGATTGTGATTACAAGAAGCACTCAAACATCCCTTATAGGTATTATATAAATCAAAACGTGCTCAAAAGTCAAAAAATATCTATTTGAAATAATATCTTCAGAAAATATTATATATTAAATAAACTAAAACACATTATTTTAAGTGTCCGAGTCTGGCAACAGTCCGTGCCCCTACCCCATTGTAAATTGCATCCCCGAAACCAGCCGCTCTCTATGATACGCTTCCTGCCCAGTCCCTGACTTTTTGCAGCTGCCCAAGGCCATAAAGGGAACGACTCAACCGTGGTGCCATTGCCCAGAGAATAGCCTGACCCTTTCTAGGCCAACGGAGAGGGGTATAAAAATTCCTCTCTGCCTTGGTTGCGTGCGGCTTCATCAGCTTGCTTCCCCACAAGCTGTTGAACCTGTCCGCAAACTCCCAATAAAGCCTCCTTCAAATCTCCCCTAATTCGGACTCCCTCTTTGTTTTGCGTACACAGTTCCTACAAACTTCCTGACTTTAAGAAGCCATGTTTTCTAATTTTTTACGTGTTTCTGGTCAAATTAAGTAATTAAGATCATATGAATAACTTTGTGTCCTGCCTATTTAAATATTTTATAATCTATACATGAGCTCTCTAAGAATAACTTTATATACTATTTTTATATAA